>JAVQKC010080233.1:0-10811 GCA_036025475.1 Philypnodon macrostomus | reverse complement strand
TATAATGTTTATCATGTTTATCATGTTTATCATGTTTATCATGTTTATCATGTTTATCATGTTTATCATGTTTATCATGTTTATCATGTTTATAATGATGGCTCTAATGTTACTGCGTCCATTTTTTACACAGTCGACTTTTAACTTTCCAAACCCCAGCTTCTTCTTCTTCTACTTCTTCTACTACTTCTTCTTCTTCTATACAGATAAAAACTGAAAAAGAGAGAAAATAAAAACCAGCATATACAGAACATACATGAGGATATATAATAGTGCCTGTGAACATCTGTAGAATACGCTCTGTTTGGATCTGTCGGGAAAACACCAGAAGCCTTCGCTCAGGCCCTCTCCAGTTATAACTACTGTACAATAATCATACAAGTATAAATGCATGTTGACCCATAACCACGACTCGTACGCTGTGACCGATACCACGGTCACAGAGAAACGCTGTGACCGATACCACGGTCACAGAGAAACGCTGTGACCGATACCACGGTCAAAGAGAAACGCTGTGACCGATACCACGGTCAAAGAGAAACGCTGTGACCGATACCACGGTCAAAGAGAAAAACACCCAACCAGAATGATGTGTCTTTGTGAAACACTTTGAAAAGTCATTAAAGGCTGTGCTTAGTTTGGAAAACATATGGTTTTACCAAATGGTATCTGAAGGTAACCAAACCTGCCTGTGTTGATAATGGCATACATGTACACATGTACACATGTACACATGTACACATGTACACATGTAGACATGTACACATGTACACATGTACACATGTACACATGTAGACATGTAGACATGTACACATGTACACATGTACACAGTTCCATAAAGCCTTTGCAAATTGAAAGATCTTGCCTTTAATTATTTTTTTACAGTGTCCAGCCTCAAACGGTCATCCTCCTTCATGTTTCTGACAGACTTTTGTACAGTGTTCAGTTTGTGTGGAGACGTGAGTGTGTCAGGAAGACTGCTCCAAAATGGCATCTTTTAAAAACGTCACAGTGCCAGCCTCACAGGGTCTGACCCTTTCAACATCCGGTCGGGATCTTTTTTAACAAGTGATTCTTTAAATTATATATATATATATATATATATATATATATATATATAGACATGTGGGGTGAAGGCTGTGGGGTGAATCCTCCGCTCCCCCCTCGGTGTTCCCTCGGCGGACCCCTCGGTGCTTCACTCGTTCAGACTCGATCGATGCCGTTTCTGCTGAGCTCCGCGGTTCTCAAACTGAAAACACTCGCCTTTTAGCTTTTTTCTCCGTTTTTTCTGCAGTGATTGTATCAAACGCCGCAGACAAAGGTTCCACAGACCTGGGCTCCGTGTCCGCCGGTGTGAGAGTCCCCGGCCTCTTCGGGGTCGATCGCACGGCTCGTTTAGTTTTTTTTAATTGTTGTTTGTTGTCGGTTCGACTCTCTGTCCGTCCGTCGATACGGCTCCCTTTGAAACTCAAGCTTCTCTTGAAAAGCTGATAAAACTCAGAGAAACTTTACTGATGACCACAGGCTTTAGTTTGACCGGACGCCAGTGATTTTCCGTCAAAGTTGGGAGCACTTCAGTAGATAAAGCATTTCAAAAGGACCGCTACCGTTGGTTTGTTTGTTTGTGTGTTTATTTGTGTTTATTTGTTTGTTTATTTGTTTGTTTATGCGTTTGTTTTACAGAGTCCCTGTACTAACACTTTTAATAATATCACTTTTATTGATTGTATTCATACTTTGAGACAATCTGAGGGAAAAGAGCTTTATAGATCTATAACCCTGTGTTGGCTGGCGCTGGGCGGACGAACTGTTGCCGGGCAGATTAGCTGTCACAACCAATCAAAATGAGCCGATCGGAAGCAGTCTGAGTCACACATTCATACTTTGTTCAAGTCATTCCATGGTAGACCGTGTTCTCTGGCCTTTTTTAACTGCCATGAAAAGAATCCTCTAACCCAGACATGACAGAACCCACGTGCCTCTGCGACTCTTCCAAAGACGAGCTGTTACTCCGTGTTTAATGTGATTAGTTTCATTGGGTTCATTATCTTCAAGAATCTGTCAAACGTATGTTCTGAGTTCAGGACATGTTCAGATCTGGGATTATGGCTCATCAAACCCGTCCTGGCTAAAGTTTACCGATATAGTGAATGTGTGGTAGGGGTTCAAATCAGAGAATTCAAGACACCAGCCACGTTCATGTCATACGTGTGTATGTTCTGAACTTAAAGGTTGTATGTGCTTTTATGTTTAAGGCCCATCTGTAGGTAGGCTTTTACACAGAACACCATACACAATAAAAGATCATTGTCTGCCCGCTCTTTTATACGAGCTGATCCATTAAAAGACACAGTCAGGTCTAAACTAAATCAAATAATGAGTTCTCAATTCAGAATATAATCATGAACAACCCTTATCAGTCGTTCGAAGATGTATTTTATTTTGAAATCCGGCCCCAGTCCCAGGTCTGAACACGTCTTCCTGTTTGTCCTGTTGTCTCTGTGTCTCGTACTTGAGTTTGAACTGTAGACCTTCCTCATCCTCGGCTCCATTAGAAAATCACATTTTCACCCAATTTACTGAAGCAGGATGTGCACTTCCTATGCAACAGTGACAAAAAATAAAGACGCTAATGCTCTGTGACCGTGTGTGTCAGTGCTCTGTGATCGGAGGGTCCTGGGGGTTTAACGGTCACGTGAACACATCACGGGTTCACGCAGACCCACTGAAACGCTGTAGTGTGTGTGCCCGGCCCGTTGGTGGCGCCATGACACCGGGAAAACACCGGGCAGCTCCATGTTTGTTGTTATGGTCAGAGTTCAGAGGTTATCAGAGGGGGAGGGGCCTCAACGATATCGTTTCAGAAAACAGGAGTATGTCCAGGAAACACGATGCCGACATTTTGAAATCTAAATCTAAAAATGATCGTCTTCGGGCTCCCAGAACGCTCCATGTGGATACGCCTTCGACCTCCACCAGGCTCACACCACATTCACCCCAGACCTCCACCAGCCTCTGTCTCGACCAGGCTCACACCACATTCACCCCAGACCTCCACCAGCCTCTGTCTCCACCAGGCTCACACCACATTCACCCCAGACCTACACCTTCGGGGTTTACTGTGGATCTGACCCAGGTTTAGTTCCTCTTTAATGTCAGACAATACAAAATACTATATAAAAATATATCATGTTATTAAGTCAAGATCACAATTCATGTTTTTAGTTTCAGCAGATATTGTTTATTGACATGATATTTCATCTGACTCACTGTAATACATCAAAACATCCAGCTGTTACCTGCGTCCATCCTGGGACAGTCAGTGAGACGTGATGAAAAGAGTCTCCATACAAACGCTGATGCTCGGATGATGATTTTTTGGTATATTTTTAAGCACCAACAGGCTTCAGTGGCCCTGCATTTGCTAAGAGTCCGTTTCTCTGGGATTTAGTGACCTCTAGTGGAGAGGCAAAGGCTCAACCAACAACATCCCCAGTTCAAATCTCTGCAGACAGGCTATGCCCCCAGTAATCAACCCTCCGACAACTCACAGTGACCTACTGAACACTAGGCTCGGGGTGGATGTGATAAAAGTTATGCCGGTGTTAAATGATATTATATTTTTTACCAGATCGCCCACCATATTGCACATGTATGTAAATGTGTGTCATGTTTATCGTGTACAGACTAAAGCCTGGATCTGAACATGAGCCTTAATCAAATATGCATAAAAGAGTCAGAGTGAGTAATAATCAGCTCTTGAGTCCGTTCCATGCTGCTGTGTGTCTATGACGTCACTCTCACTGAGATATAAATAGCCCTGACTGGGACTGGAGTTCACGTGGGTAGAATGAATGAACGTTTGTTTGTATGGCATCCCCAAATGTTGCATAAACTTCATAAAAAATACCATTAGTGGGAAACTAAACTAATGTGATTGTGAATAACCGAGACACCGTGAAGTTAACCCTCCCCTACATCATCCCCTCTGTGGTGGGCTCGGCTCCAGCTGTCAGTCCCGGCATTGGTCCGCGCTGCGCTCACACGTAGGCGCCTGTCCCCCCCGCGGGTGAAAACACACATCGAGCCGGCTCAAGAGGAGGCGGCGGCGGCGGCGGCGGGCGGAGGAGGCGGAGGACACACAGCCGAAGCCGAGCAGGGGAACGGTTCAGCACAGGACCGCCAAGTCTGTGAGTACATGTCGGTGTTAATCTGACGCGTTCATGGCGGAGAAACGGACGAGTTGTTTTGGTTTGGCCGGGGAAGGGAGCGAGGAGGAGGTGTCGCCCGGTGGGGATAAGTGATGGAGTCAGTTTACAACAAGATAAACTCGCCATTTTTGAGCATTTCACTGAAAACAGGCGACGGAACATGTTCAGCTTCACGGGCTCATCCGCCGGTGCGCACACGGCCGAAGCCCTCTCATCCCGGGGTTGAATTCTGTAAACAAGTTCGAGTTCAATCTGGTTCATCTGGAAAAATATGGTTATATACAATCAACCCGAGTTTGAATTCGTATTTTGTGCGTCAAGGTTTGTGGCTACACTTTCATTTCTGAGCCCGTACGCGGAGTTTCGCTGTTTGGCCCGTTTGCAGAGAATTGGAACTTGTATATTAAAATTGAATCCTGGCCGACATTTTGGGACTGTTTGGACGGATGTTGACGCATATTTTGAGGATGTTTCTGACCCAAATGCTGCCGTATTTCGTTGTTAATATTCGGGCAATAGTTGTGTAAAGTTTCCGTGTTTTTCCGTGATCTTTTGTGCAGTAAAATGAACCGTAGATGTCGGCCCAGCCTCCCGGACAGACTCGTGTCAGCACACGTTGCACGAGCGGAGGCGTGTGCATGGAAATCCGAGAGCGGCCAATCAGAGGCCTCGCTCCGCCCGCGCGCCGCCGCTTGTTTACTACGGATGCTGGACGCTGATTGGTGGAGAGGATGGGGGTCGAGGGAGGGGGCACGGGGGGCTTTATGAGGCGTTCAGGAGCCGGAGAAAAAAGGAGATTTGAGCGTGTCCCCATTTAAACTCAGGCCGTAAATATGAGCGAGATACAGCCGGCCGTGACATCAGGAACTGGACAGGGATTGCCTGAATAAACCAGGTCTAAACTAGGACTAAACCAGCACTAAACCAGGACTAAACCAGGTCTAAACTAGGCCTAAACCAGGACTAAACCAGGACTAAACCAGGTCTAGCTTGGCCATAAATCGGATCTTAACCAGGACTGGTGAGAAGTTGGCTCCATTACTTTTATAGTGGCCAACGTGGGAAAATAACACTACAAAATAAATTTCAAGCAACAATGGCGCACATTTCCATAAACCTCACGTGAAAGGCGCCTAAAGTGGAAGAATATTAATAATCAGTTTGACAAGCCTGGTTCGCAACAATCAGCTTTGGTCTGGTCTATTAGTATGCAAAAGACATATAAGCTGAGTCGGGAAGAGGGGGGTGGCTACAGAGGAGTTAGCAGCCTTCATGTATTAGCTCTTATCTCCTGGCAACCCCACCACCCTGCGGAGAATTTGTACAGTGGTCTGGAGCCGGCCACTGCTTGCTCTCCCCAATAGAGGTAATTACTCACAAATACTGTAAAACTAACACAGAGAAAAAAAGTTTTGCAGTGATGTGATTTGCAATTAAATGGGTGCACTTCACAAAGGTTTCAGCCACAATAAAAGGGGCTCTCGAGGAGGAGTGGTCCGGATTTCACTCTTGGTTGTAAAGAGTTGTCATAAACAGCACTGGTGGTATGCACCGTCATGTCTTTTGAAGGGAGAAGGTGCAAAACGACCAATACAAGCGTCGTTTTTGACTCAAAGGTCCCATTTGTACTATTATTCTATGGATGAAGTTGTGGAATCTTAAAAATGTTCTACCCCGTCTCCAGTCACATCATAGCAGCCACAATACTGTGCCAGTTTTTGGGGTGGTGAAACTGGAACACCATCTGGATCCAGGACTATTGTGCCTTGGCTTCTAGTTAGCAACTATCTTCATTTGTTTTAGCTCCACAAACCATCTGACCATGATCTGACCATCACCAAGTATGCCTGGACTTAGCATGAAGAGACAGAAAGATGTGAGCAACCATCAACCAATGAGGAAATCGTGGTGAACCTATCTGTCCTTCACAAATGTATACAAGAGGACTTCTGAAGCTTTTGCGTGTGGTCACAGTTTCTGACTTACTTTGTATTTTATAAACTGATGACAATAAATTGCAATAGAAAGCTAATTAGCTAATGTCATCAAGCCTGCCCAAAGCATATGCACGGTACTGTGTTGATTAAATATATGTCAACTTCACAAACCAGATACAAACAACTAAAGCCAGTTCTCTGCTTTTCTTTTGAGTCAAAATTAGTGAAGCATTTTCCCTCCAGACTGGACTGTGCTGAGCCTAGGGCCTAATCAAGTGGAAATTGGGGAATAGAGAGTAGTGGGGGTGGTCAGGGTTGGGGTGCAGGGGTAGAAAGGACCAATTGTTCAGATAAAGGCCTCATGTTGTGCACACTTTGAAGTTCCTCTAGGGGGATACCGTAGGTTTTACAGTAGCATTTCTGTGATTTACTTATCCCCCCAAACCACTGAAAACACTGATGTTAAGACAGATTTAATAAATACAAAAATACTGAATGAGAAGTCACTATTCACTCTCTATAAATGAGTGCATGATATATTCACACCTGACACACTCAAGTGAGGCTCCCTTCTGTTTGGACCACATCTAGGAAACAAACAGACACTGTCTCCCACTGATCTTTTATGTTGTAAAGTCTTTCTCATGCTTGTCTGAGATAAAAAAAACTGTCTATTCTCTGGGGGCAATCACATTTTCCTTAAACCTGCCAAAGTGCAAGTCATAAAAGAGGTATAAACTGAATAATATTGGGATAACATGCATTCATATATATATTAAATTCAGGGCAAGTCTAGCCTATGCACAAAGTTGCCTAAAATGTGCAGTGACACTTTGACAAGTAGAAAAACATTGCACAAACCTCGCTATGAGGTCCTCGGCAGGTGCACGTCCCAGGGATGCTGCGGTGTCCTGGTTTCACTGATGCATTTTGTCATTTGTGAAAAGTTGCCCACTTGGTGCCAGCTAAAAATAACAAATAAATCCACATAAAACAATGTAAATATAGCAAATGTCAATAATACACAGCGTATTTCTGATCTTCGAGACTTACTTTCTGGAAACAGCGAGTTGTCAGTGTTTAGCGCAGGTTCTCCAGGGCGCACAAAGTGTATATTTGCATTAGGCCGACCCTCCCCTCTCTTTTCAGAGCTGCCATTGTTTGTCGCAGTCGGGGCTCAGATTCAGTCCTTCCCTAAATCCCTGACGACCGCAGCAGAGAATGCAGCCTTCTCTGAGCTGCCAATTATACTCGTTGATATAAAATCATCTAAAACCAATTAAAGAATCCACACATTATAGTCAGTTTTAAAGGCTAACGTCTGTGCGTGGCATAAGACCGACATGTGTAAAGCCAGGTGAACACGTGAAGCTTAAAACCTGAAAAAGTTTGTCCTTTCAGTTAATCCACGTGACACCCGCGTGTTCGTCAAAAACGAACCTAAACTAAACGAACAAAATGAACTTCACAGATCAACCATCCAAAACTCACCATAACTAGCCTGATATTGTGTAGTAGACCATATTCTTTCTACTTTAGTGGTTTGCAATGGTCTGTGCTTGAGATTTTGTTATGAACTGGTAATTGTCGCCACCCAGTGACCAAACGCTGAACTGTCACCAAGCTTCATGATTTAGTACAAACAACAAACAACCAGTATACGTAATGTAATTATGACGTTATAATCACACAAAATCACAATTTAAAAGCTTGAATTGAAGATGTATTGAATTAATTGGTATTCATTAATATGAGCTTATATTTCTCATGCCACAATCTACCAATTAAACATTACTAATCAGTATGACTAGAATAGAATAGAATAGAAAATAATCATTTAGTCCTAGTTTAATCCTGTTTAGACCTAGTTCAGTCTTGATTTAGATAATTGAGATATAACATTGACCTGGTTTAGCCCTTGTTTTGCCTTTGTTTAGACCTGGTTTAGTCCTGGTTTAGACCAAGTTTATTCCTGGTTTAAATCTAGTCTAGATCTAGTTTAGTCCTGGTTTAGTCTGAGTTTATTCCTGGTTTAGTCCATATCTTTATTTCTACCCCCCTTAATTCAATAAAATAGCACTTGAAATACTTCTACCTCTGACCCCCGTTGTTTTTAAATGATTATATAACGAGCATAAATACTGTTAGTATCAAGCACTAACTGCTCTTCCCTCTGATGTGGGTGGTTTTATATTTAAAGTCCTCCTTTAAATAATAACACATTTGACTAATACATTTACATCTAATTTTATAGCATATAGGAGTTTGATTTTCTCACACTTTATACTGTTGACCCACTGAACCACTTCCTACAGACTAATTCACCAATTTTTGGGGATTTATTGGGAAGAAAAGTGAAGTAAAAATGATTGTTTAAATTGTTGATGAAGTAACTGAGGCTGTGCCATTATTACAGTTCTGTGTGTAGTGTCTTAGTGTACAACTGTTACTCATTAGTTTGTTTGATGTGTCTGATTGTGTGTTGTGTCCATTTATGTTTTATAAAAAAACAACAAAAAATGAATTCACCAGACGACAAAATATTATTAACTATATCACGTTTATTAAAATATATAAAAGACAAAATACAAATATGCATAATTATATTCATGATGAAATATGCATATACAGTATAATTACACAGTAAAATGTGCATATTATATATAGATTTTTATACATATATATAGCAAGATATTTTTGCATTAAAACTGGCAGTGGTGATTTCAAACCCTCTCCCTCCCCTCAGTCCACAGCAGGCCGTCCTGAAGAAGCAGCCCCTGTGTAAAGCATGAGAGCAGCAGCACCGTAACACCTGAGATCCACGATTTTTTGGAAATGCATCCCACTGATTGACACCCTTAATTTAAAACGTAGCATTAGGATGATCAACCAGTAGCATATAAAGGAAAGTACGCCCTCAGCTTGAAAGCGTTCTGGTTTTTGTTCTTCATGATAATAATAATAATGCAGTCCCAGCAGAGATTCATAAATGTCCAAACTGTGCCACACAGACTTTTACACAAAAATAATAGCTTCAGAAACATAATCCTTGTAGTTCAGTATCACACACTACATGATTCCTCGGACGATCTAATCCCAGGATGGATCCAAATATAGCTTGAAATGAGAACGTGAAGATCCTGGACAGACACTCCATATACGCTGCAAAAATATCTCAATGAGTTAATAATAATCTAGTTTTGAGTGTTTTTGACAAGTTTAGATTCATTTACTAATCAGGCTTGGATTATATTCAGACTGGTTTCAAAATATTTCTTATTTTTGGACAAAAAATATCTGCCAATGGAAAGAAAATTGCACTTGAAATAGGAAATAAATTCCACTGGCAGAGGATAATAATTAGGTTGGGGAAAAAAATATTATAATAAAACCGGTAAAACCAGAATTACATTGAAACAAGTCACATAATCAAGGCCTAATAAGTAAATACATCAATTCCTTCTTAGCAGTGTAGTGGGATCCTTCGGACTGGTGTGGTGGTTGGTCCATGTGAAAGCAGTCATGTCTGGTGGTAATGGTGATAGTGGTGATGATGATGATGTTCGTGATGATGATGGTGCTCGTGTCTTTGCACCAGGGGAACCACAAATCCAGGACTTCCCGGCGCTCCAGATACTTGCTCTCTCTCCAACCCGGGTAGGACAGAGGGATGTGGAGGCTGGGGGTGGGATTGAGGGGACAGGGGGGTTTTGGATGGGGACACTGCTTCTCTGGCTTTGGCCCGCAGGCGTTTGCTGTGGCTGTATTGTAGCGGATGCGGGTGATGACTGGAGGGCTGGGGTGGCAAGTGGTACACATCCTGACCGCTGTGGACTCCAGCGTTGCCGGTGTGGAGCACTTTTTCAACAGCAGGGTGGTAGCTATGACACTTAGCAGACTTAATATTGTTATTTCCACCACTGCTCTTTCCTTTGGGGGATTTGACAAACTGTGCACCTTTGCTTCTTAACTCTGAAGGGTTGTAGTTGTCGCTGATGACCTGCGAGCGGCGCTGGTGAGCAACTTGAGTTTCTGGTTCATGAGAACGGGAGCGACTTTGACTGTGGGACTTTTGAGTGTGAGTGTCTTGAGGTGGAACAGCATTGGTGGGTCCTAAAGGCAAACAACAGACAACATTTTGTTTTTGACTTCCAGACACAATTCTTTCAACAACTGATCGCCAGTAAATTAATTAAAAAGCTAACCTTCAAATCTGGATGTGTAGTTTTCAATACCAGCCAAGTCCAGATAGTGATTCCTTCTTTCTGTGTTCTCATCAACACAGTAATGGTGCCCGTCATTGGCTGGTGCTGGTGCCTCTGTACTCTGGCCTCTGCTGCTAAAAATGGATGAAAACTTTAGATTCATTTGACAAGAGCATTATTATTATGCTACTATCTAAACTTGCTCAGTTTAAAAAAATGTTTAAAAAAGAAGTGATAAGGAGGTATCAGGAGGAGAGAGACTGATGCTTTAAGCAGTGTAGTGTACTGATGTATGTCACAGATGGAGGGCAGGGTAGTGGTCGGTGAGTGTGTGGGCCGGTGTCTGTGTGTATTTGTCTTGTCTTAGTGTTACTGTGTTGTGTATGGATGAATGTTGGTGGGTGGGGGTGTGGAAATTTAAAAGCGTTGCTTCTTCCACTCCCTTTTCAAACTATGCA
>JAVQKC010080187.1:0-36569 GCA_036025475.1 Philypnodon macrostomus | reverse complement strand
CCGGCAATTCCTTTTTGAGTTATCGCGTTCACAGCTAGGATCTGCGGACGCGGACGCGGACGAACACCGACGTGATTCCATAATATCGGCGACACGCTGTTTTCGCCGATATAATGAGTGAATATCCATTTACCACTACATACAGACGGGGTAAAGTTTGTTCAAGAAATTATGTTTTTAACTGCATTCTTACATACAGTCCATCCTGATGTTTTATGTACTGAGAGCATATATATTATAAATGCAATAGTTATAAAATGCTTTCAAATACTAAACAAGGCATTGTATCACTATTTAATCACTTTCTGACTAAAACTTTTATGGTAAAGGAAATACATTTTATTGTGGAGAACCATGAGAAATGTCATATTTCCGTTAGCTCTTAGCATATTGATCTTTTCATTTAAATGTGGGAAATATATTGTATGTATATATAGCAAGTATTTTTTTCCTCTGACTGCATTTATAAAAAAGTAATTGTCATTTGTGGTCAGGTTTCTGGACTACTTGTCAGATCTCTGTGTGTCTATGAACAAATCTATTCCTGTAACACAAGAGCTCATCTGCAACGCCGTGCTGGACCCAAGCAATGCTGACATCCTCATTGAGACCAAGTACTATTCTTATTTTTTCATACTTTGGGTATTAGTGAAGTTGGTCAATAGCAGTAACATTTCCTGTCTTATTCAGGCTTGTGCTGTCAAGGTTTGAGATTGAAACAACAACTAATGAAGAGAACCCAATGGAGGCTGAGGATGAGGAGGAGGTGTGGCTGTTCTGGAAAGACAACTGTAAAGAAATCCGGAGCAAGAGTGTTCGTGAGCTGGCTCAGGATGCAAGGGAGGGCCAGAAAGACGACCATGAAGTGGTCAGCTACTATAGGTAAGTCATTTATGTGGTTTTCATCGTTGGTTTTGAAACTATTCTTATTTAGTGGACCATTACTACGTTTTTTTTCCCCAGGTGCCAACTGAATCTGTTTGCCAGGATGTGTCTGGACCGTCAGTACCTGGCCATTAATAAAATATCTGGTCAGCTGGATGTTGATTTAATCCTGCGTTGCATGTCAGATGAGGACCTGCCTTTTGACCTGCGAGCATCTTTCTGTCGCCTCATGCTGCATATGCATGTGGACCGGGACCCCCAGGAGCAAGTCACTCCTGTCAAATATGCTCGACTTTGGTCTGAGATTCCTTCTCAAATTGCCATTGATGAGTAGGTTTATTTACAATTTATACACAATTTGTCTCTAAATGCTAAATACATTTGAGATTTTAAACACACTTTTACATGTTATTATCTAGCTATGACAATGATGGAACTTCCAGAGATGAGATCAAGGAGCGGTTCTGCCTCACCATGGATTTTGTGGAGAATTACTTGAGAGAAGTGGTGTCACAAAACATTCCCTTCTCTGACAAAGAAAAAAACAAGCTTACCTTTGAGGTTCTATTCTTGAAAATTGAGATGAACAGATGAACGTCCTCTTGGATTGAATAAATTGTTAACTGGCCTCTTGTTTCTGCAGGTAGTAAACCTGGCAAGAAACCTCATCTACTTTGGTTTCTACAACTTCAGCGACCTGTTGCGGCTGACTAAAATATTGCTAAACATTCTAGATTGTGTACATGTGAGCACGATATATCCTATGAACAAGATAGAGAAAGGCGAAGAAAGCAAAGGTATACTCATGACAATTTAGACATTTTATTAACATACCAGTAACTGATCACATTTGAGGTAGTAGTGGGCAGATTTGAGTGAAAAGGTGGACTGTTGTTTTGCAGGAAGCAATGTGATGAAGTCCATTCATGGAGTGGGTGAGCTGATGACCCAAGTGGTGCTGCGTGGAGGCGGTTTACTGCCCACGACACCCACTCATCAACCTGAAGGAGATGTGGTCAAAACCCAGATTGAGCCTGAAAGAGAGGACATCATGGTTATGGACACAAAGCTTAAGATTATTGAAATTCTGCAGGTAAAATGACATTTGTTCCTTCTCAAAATACTTTCCAACTTTTTACCAACTTGTGTTTTGCTCTCTTAGTTTATTCTGAATGTACGGTTAGACTACAGAATCTCCTGCCTGCTATGCATCTTTAAGCGAGAGTTTGATGAGAACAACAAACAAGATGAAAACACTGCCAACCAAAATGGAAGCAATAACCTCACCTCTCAGATGCCTGGTAGGACACAGCATGGAAGCTATATAGTGTACATACTAGTACTAGGGATGCACCGATATTAAATTATCAATCTGATACTGATTCTGATACCAATATTTTGTGTTTCATGTTTCTTGAAATACATATACATAACTGCTTTAAATGTATTTATGAATCCATAACTATTATTTTTATTACATTTCATCATCCTAAAGTGAGACATTTTGGTATTTTAATGGTATTTTCTGTCTCGGGCTGTTTCTGACCCTAAATATTAGAAATGATCCTTTTAGAATCATCCATCTGTCATAGTATATTATGGCCGATACCAATATTTGTCAAATACCGATGTTAAGCCGATAAATCTGTGCATCACTAACTAGTACCTTTCAAAAACATTAAACATGAAGATAAAAACTTTCATTCTGTATTTTATTTTGTAGGAAATCTGGACTTTGAGAATATTGAAGAGCAAGCTGAAGGAATCTTTGGCGGAAGGTAATAAGTTAATGGTGAAGACATAATTATAATTATGTGAAGCAAATGCACCTTAATTTGATTTTCATACATTCATTGTCTGTAGTGAGGAGAATACACCGTTGGATCTTGATGACCATGGTGGCCGCACTTTTCTCAGAGTTCTGCTGCACCTAACCATGCACGACTACCCTCCCCTTGTGTCAGGAGCACTTCACCTGCTCTTTAGACATTTCAGCCAGAGACAGGAAGTCCTCATGGCTTTTAAGCAAGTAAGCAGCAAACATATTCAAATATTCCACCTTTATTGAAACATTAAGTTTCATGACAATGTAAATATTTTTTTCTCTTTTAGGTGCAGCTGCTTGTGACCAGTCAAGATGTGGACAATTATAAGCAGATCAAGTCTGACCTTGATCAGCTTCGATCTATAGTGGAGAAATCTGAGTTATGGGTTTACAAAAGGCAAGGAGAAGACGGGATGGATGGTGATGGTCCTGAGTCTGATAGCAAAAAGAAGGTACATTGAACAATCTCTGAGTGAATCTGCCATTACTGATTCTGTATTCCCTTTCTTTGGTTAACAGGGTGATTCAGGTTCAGATGGAAAGAACTCTGAAAGTACCAGTAATTACAACTACAGAGTGGTTAAAGAGGTATTAAACTCTTTGATAGCTAAAAGTTTTTCGTATTTTTTTCACGATCTTAAATATATGCTTTTTGTAGATCCTGCTGCGGCTCAGTAAGCTGTGTGTTCAAGAGGGAAGCTCAGGAAAGAAGAGCAGGAAGCAGCAACAAAGACTGCTCAGAAACATGGGCGCACACAGCGTGGTTTTGGAACTGCTACAGATCCCTTATGAAAAGGTGACAAATCAACTAATAGTGATTTTATAGTAATAGTGTTGGACCTCTTGGGGAAAACATAATTTATGGAAGAATCATGTTTTTGATTTGATGATAATCTACCTGCAAAATAGCCAACTACTGAGTATTGTGAAGTTACAGGCAACAAAACTGTTGTTTTGTGTCTGTACACCAGGGTGAGGATGTCCGAATGCAAGAGATCATGAAACTGGCTCATGAGTTCCTGCAAAACTTCTGCTCAGGGAATCAACAAAACCAAACTCTTCTCCATAAGCATATAAACTTGTTTCTTAATCCTGGGGTGAGTACGACACGGACAAACACATTTTAATGCAAGGCCCCTGTAGGCAAGTGCCAAACAGAAGTGGGAGGAAGTTGAATAATTTACTAAAGTATGTTTGACTGTTTAACTAGTTCTTTTATTTGTGTGGATTAGATCATTTGTAATCTCAAACAAAGTTAAAACGTGATGTAATTTTAAATGAATTAGAGAATTAGAAACCACACGTCATTAATTTTCTTTATTTCACTTTCTAGATCCTAGAAGCCATCACTATGCAGCACATCTTTATGAATAACTTTCAGCTGTGCAGTGAGATAAATGAGCGTGTGGTTCAGCACTTCGTCCACTGCATTGAGTCTCACGGGCGCCACGTTCAGTACCTCAAGTTCCTGCAGACTATTGTGAAAGCTGAAAACAAATTCATCAAGAAATGTCAGGATATTGTGATGGCTGAGGTCAGAAAATGTATTGAAAATCCAGTTATTTAAGCAGATAAAGAGAAGAATTTAGAGGTTTGAGTGACCTGTGTACTGAACTGAACTGTATTTTTGTACATTTTTCTCACGTAGCTTGTGAACTCGGGTGAAGATGTACTGGTTTTCTACAATGATCGAGCCTCCTTTCAGACCCTGGTTCAGATGATGCGCTCGGAGCGGGACCGCATGGATGAAAACAGCCAGCTTATGTACCACATTCATCTGGTGGAGCTGCTGGCTGTCTGTACTGAGGGCAAGAATGTCTACACTGAGATCAAATGCAACTCTTTGCTTCCACTGGACGATATTGTTCGGGTTGTTACACACGAAGACTGTATCCCTGAGGTCTTGAAAATAAGCTGCTTTATTTCATTCCCCTATAATAGCAGCCCCCATAGATATATTAATAACCCTCTATTATAGTGTGTTCATTAACTTTGAAAAGCAATTGAGTATATTGTTTTTGGCATGCATAGAACCTGTTTGAATGGGTTACCCTTGTATATGATGTATTGTATTGTATTGTATAGTAACTTAAGTAGTAAGCTGTCTTTTGGTTTTCTTTCTCTAAAGGTGAAAATTGCCTACATAAACTTCCTGAATCACTGTTATGTGGATACTGAGGTGGAAATGAAGGAGATCTATACATCCAACCACATGTGGAAGCTGTTTGAGAATTTCCTGGTGGACATTTGTAGGGTAAGCCCTGATGCTTTGTATGCCAAAGTAGGACAATGTATTGTACTTGATGTTTTTATGTCATACCTATTTGATGATTATAAAGGGTGACATGCAGTGGACATACAATGAGTTACCTGTTGCCCACATAGTGGAAGTGTGGTCCATTGGCTGTGCATCATCCTTATATTTTTTTTCCCTTTTCTGTCCTGGTCTAGGTGTGCAACAACACCAGTGACAGGAAACATGCGGACACCATGCTGGAGCGTTATGTAACTGAAACTGTCATGAGCATTGTCACATGTTTCTTCAGCTCTCCTTTCTCTGACCAAAGCACAAGTCTTCAGGTAATCTTGACTATTCACATCCTTATCAAAAAAGTCAATAAAATAATAAAAATGTATATGTTAGTTATTTTTCACATTTATTTGTATTAATTATTCTTATTTGGCAACAAAATGTTGTATACCGTATAATAGGTACAATAGTATGTGTTGCCTTCTTTTCTGTTGCATAGATGGCTTGCTATATGTATGTAAGTATAAGTCATGTTAAATCCTGGAATATTGGATTGTTTTGTGTAGTATTGGTAGTATTGGTAGCTTAGTCAGCACATAGACTGTTGTTTTGCAGATCTGTGTTGCTCAAGGTTTTACTGGGATATGAGGCACATGCAGCAATGTGGTCACTCTACTTGGTTTAGTTGTCTTTTACCCACCACTTTTCCAGTGATTGTTAAAGTTTACCTGTACTGTGTTTTACAGTGAACTGTAGTTGTACCTGTAAATCTGTTAGAATGGTCACTTCTTTGGTTTTAATAGATTTTTGTGACCTATTCTGAGAAGTTTGAATAATGAGTTTTCTGGTTTATGAGCACATCACAACCCTCTTTTTCTTGCAACAGACGGCCTTTCTCGGAAAAATATCAGAGGTATTTATTGTACTCTTGGGCTGTGACCGGCTGATAGCATTTGTGGTTGTAGTAATCACTTTTCCTAGGTGTTCTCAACACTGGTTATTGTGTTGTGATGGGACTGTAACCTTTCAGGAAGACACTAAACTTTGTAGTTCATTCATTATACCTGTAGTCCAATGTTTATCATTAAAAACATCTCAATCAGATGTTATTGTATTGCACTTAGAGTGTTTGATAGATTTATTTCCCTTTGGTTTCTAATACTGTTACACAGTTTACTATTTCCTGTTTTTTTTATTTACCATTTTGATTTTATTTGTGTTTTTCTTATTCACCAGACTCGTCAGCCAGTTTTTGTACAGCTGCTGCAGGGAGTGTTTAGGGTTTACCACTGTAACTGGTTGAGCCCACTTCAGAAGGCCTCAGTAGAGGCTTGTATTAAAGTACTCTCAGATGTGGGTAAGAAGATTTTTTTTATTTATTTAATCAAATGAGATTTAATACACTTAATACTTCAATATCACACTAAATATGTTCTTCCTCTGCCCAGCTAAGAGTAGAGCTATTGCCATCCCAGTGGACTTGGACAGCCAGGTGAACAACCTTTTTGTTAAGTCCAATAATGTTGTACAGAAGAGCATCCTCAATTGGAGACTGTCTGCTAAGAACACTTCTCGACGGGACTCTGGCCTGACTACTTCCAAGGATTACAGAAATATAATTGAAAGGCTACAGGTTTGTAACAACATTTTTGTAACATACATTTTTATGAAATATGGTATTAACATATCCCAAAGCATAACATCATATGCATAGACTTTTTTACTGTTGCCATGACTCCCTACAGATGTGTTTTTTCCCCATGCTATCTGAACAGTACGTGACTAAAACCATCAAAATAAACATGCTGTCACAATGCTTTTTGTAACAGTTCAGTAAAATACTCAAGAAACTAGGCTAGGCAGTTACACCCTTCTTGTCACACATGACTTCAGTTTCAGTAAGTCTAAAATTACTTTATCCTCAGTGGTTCATTTCCGCTTACTTAAGTTTGTGGTCATGTGTCCAAATATTTAGTCTGTTTTAGTCTAAACTGTAGGTCATGAGCAGTGTTGATTTGAGTTTTTCACAATGTAGACACTTCATACACTTTCAGAACATTTTAGGAAGTAGTTGAAGAACAAAAGAACAGTGTTTGCTTTGACATTTTTAGACAGCCCACATACCAAAATTACACCTAACCAATGTGCTATACATTAATGAGGCAATATATTACCATAATTTCACATACATTAATCACCACAGATGTGACAGGAAGTGCACAAGTGTGATTGTGGTGGTGATGATTCAGTTTGGTACCATCTGGCTTAATTGAACTGTTTTCACAAATATATGTGTGAATATTGACATTTTATTAAACATTTTGAGAGTATCCTAACTTCTTATCTCTTTTTACATGCTATAGGATATAGTGTCAGCCTTAGAGGATCGTCTGAGGCCACTGGTCCAAGCTGAACTCTCAGTTTTAGTCGATGTCCTGCATCGTCCAGAGCTGCTCTTCCCTGAAAACACAGAAGCTCGGAGAAAATGTGAAAGTGGAGGTTTTATATCAAAGTAGGTCACCCCTCTGCCCCTATTAATTCTGTGTTAAAGGGGGAGCTTGAATTTCCACAGCTGTATGTCTGTAGAAATGATAGTACTATAGATTTATTTGTTTTTCACAAAGCAGACACTCTAAATAAAGCTGGAAAGTTTGGGTTTACTTTATATGAACCACTGCATTATTTTTCTATACGTCATCCATACAGCCATGACATTTCTTTATTTGTGTCTATAAGTCTGTATCATTATTTTTAGGTTGCACAAAAACTACCACCACTGACCAATATCATCTCACTTGTGTTTCCCTAAACCAGACTTATCAAACATACCAAGCAGCTTTTGGAAGAGAATGAAGAGCGTCTGTGCATTAAAGTACTGCAGACATTGAGAGAAATGATGTCAAAGGACAGAGGCTATGGAGAAAAGGTATATAATCCAATTGTTTTTAACCAGTGCTCACAATGCTGACTTTCACAGTTTATTGATGACCCTATGAAACATGCTTAGAATAAAAAAGGGTACTCCTTTTAGTTCACACTGGTTCCCATAGGTTTCTTGTGAGGTAATACTATATATAGATATTGTTATATAGATTTGTAACAATATTAACATCATGCATGTTACAAAACTAATACCTAACTCTCAATTTTGAACTAATAAACTGGCTTTGTGCTTCTAACATTTCCTCTACCACATTTGACAGAAAATTGGTAGAGAAGAAATAAAATTGCATTGGCACAATAAGATATAATGGATTGCTGGTCAGATTTCACTATAGTGGTATCTGGACAAAGCTTTTATAAAAAAATACAAAAATTCTAAAGTTAAACTGACTAATCTTGAATAGCTTTACTAACCCTGTCCCTCTCTTGCAGCTGATTGCTTTTGATGATGAAATGGATGTGGCTGAGGTTGATCATTTATTTTTTTTACTAACCGTTTACATGTGCTTGTTGCTTTTGTAGTAGGCTTCCTAGTATTACATTCTCATTAGTGACTAGTGTCTACCATATAGTCCAAACAGTGCACCTTGTTTGTCTGCTGAGAAAAAGCTTTGTGACCATAGCTTGCTAGCATTAGTTTTAGCATTCCCCTAAACAGTAGGAATACTTAAGAAGTGCTTGAATGAGTGTTAAGTAGGCACAATGCAGTCAGAGGTGGAAGATTACTCATAGTGTTGGACCCTTTGTTTGAATGGCAGGCCACAACGGTCAAAAGTATATATACTGTTCATCAAAGCTCCATCGAAATTGAAAGTATTTAGCTACAACACATAGTGTATAGTAGAACAGACACATAGTGAGCAAACATCATAATAAAACACAACACTATTAGAGGTACATTTCCACCAGACATTTCCAGTCCATACATTTGCAATGTATGATATTTGGCAGCCATGTTAGAGTATCAGCAACAATGGTCGATATGCTATCCCCGTGTTGCTGATGTTCCAGGGTCAACATCGTAGTTGTTGACCATATTTTCTATGAACCTTCCCCCTAACCTCGCACCCTAACCATGGCATTGGCCCTAAACCTAACCAGTTAAAATCCTGCCAAAACCAATAACTTTCATGTTGATCTTGGAACAGCAACATGGCAAAGTGACCAGCTACAATAGTCATTATCGCCAACTAGTGGACAATGGTTATGTGAGATGCCTTTAACTAGAGAAAGTCATCAAGTAAGAAATGTATTCTTAAAGTACATTCCTTAGTTATTAATATTATTACTTATTTGAGGAAAAGTATTTGTTACTTTCCACCTCTGACTACTGTACCAAGTCTTGAGGTCAGGAGTTCAAGTCAGAGAAATTACAACAAGTGTATCAAGGAGTGTGTATAGATTGATAGATTGTAAGATAAGATAACTTGACGAATGGCTTAATCATGAGTTCCTTGGGAAGAGAACAATGATCTTCCTCAGAGTCTTTCCCGACATGGCAGGAAGCAACCAATTCCCAGTTTCCATGTTATGTGTCCTTCTGTCTGAGTTGTTTTCTCTCCATCTCTACTTCACAGCATGACTACATACCACTTGGTAGCAGTGGAAATCCCCTTGCACAAAAACAAGGCTGTCTAAATAACTCCTCCCATTTGTTGAATCTGAAATGTGCACACTCTTGGCACATGATGTTTGGCCCTTGTCACCCGAGCTATCATATAAACATGAGGACTTACTGGTGCTGACTGGTACTAGTTTACAGAATAGAAGCAAACAAACAATCAATCAATCAATCAATAATCAAACAAACTAAAGGACTGCCCCAGTACACTGTCTTTAGGCCCCTAGTGAAATGTGAAAAATAGATACCTCAGGGAGAACCACATGATAGTCTGCCCTTTACCAAGACATAAAACAACTATAAACCAGGCCATGAACTAACATTGTATTGAATTAGATCTAAAAGAGAATAAACCAGGACTAAACTTGGACTAAACCAAGTCTAAATTACCTAAACCAGGACTGAACCATGCCAAAGACCTTTTGAGTATCACTAGAGAGCTCACGTGTCACCAGTAGTGCCCATTCCACAGTTTGAGAACCATTTCTCTAAAGCATGTGTTCAGCATGTGAGCATCATTGTATTAGAATCAATAGCCAATAGCCTTGTTGTGAACTGGCACCACAGATGTTATGTAATGTCAGTGTTTACTCTGCGACCCCTTCTGGAGTTTCTCAGGATGAGTGCAGCTGTCAGTTACCCACCTGTTTGCCTGACCACATCATCCTTATAACTGGCTGGGCATGTGTGTATCCAGGGAGAGTGATTATAGAGCAGTGATTCAGCCAATAGCAAATGATCTCTCACTCTGCTAGAAATACAAAGATGATAAAATAGATGCTAGACAAAACAAGTCACGACCAGCCTGTCATTTTTATTGTAGAGATTGAGCCACAGTGGCTGGTTGCATGTGGCAAAGCGTGTCTCTTTGTTGGAGAGACAGGGAGGTTAGAGGGGCCAAAGTGGGATGATATCTTATTCTGGTGATGTAATGGTGTTTGTTGAGGATGCTTCTGAGTACATAAGCGTGAAGGCAGGCTTATGTAAGGAACTATTTTAAAACACAGTGAATGCGGTGGTCTGCACACACACATTTGTGACAAGGAGCCCACGTTTGCTTAAATGTTCAGATTCTGTTCTCCAGGATACCTGCTGGATATTTCAATTAAAAACTGTAGGTTGTAAGATTTTTTAAATGTGATTGTAAGAGGCGAACTATTTGAATTCAGTACTATTACATTGTACAATGATCACATTTTTCTTTCCATTTGTTGGAATGTTTAACTTAAAATTACAACATTTAACTTAAAAAAGCTTTATTTCTCAACTTTCATTCAATTGGACAGAACCAATCACACAAAATATTATTGTCGGCAAAATTGTGATCTACCAGGTTGTAAATAGATCTTCACGATGCAAATGGGAGGAAGAGACAACCAATTTTTAGCAGCCATTTTAGATTTATTTTAGTGAAACTGAGAGGTTTTCTTTAAAATATCAGGGCCATAGCCTATACTATTCTGGAATGTTTTCTTCATTCATTGTGCTTCTTTTGTTATATAGAACACATATTGTATCAGCAGTATCACAACCACATATCTCTTTTTAAACTCTTACATATCTTCACCACTACCCTCCTACAGTATGACTGCCCTTGTCCTTGTTTCTCCTCCTGCCTGTTGTTCTGCTTTACCGTCTCTTGGTCAATAGGGGTCACTGCAGACATTTCTTAACCACTCACACTTCTGTCTCACATTCATTTAACTTAAACGCTGCCTCCATGTTCTTGGGCTCCTGCCAACTTTCGGGCAGCAGTTACATAAGAAGCAACAATCATTATTTTTCCTGGAATTTGATAGCTCTCCTCTGATCGGGGACTTTCTACGATAATTGTCTAAAAAAAGGCACAGGAGACATGAGGAGTGCAGACTTGAGAGGGAAGCTTAGAGAGGTCTAACAAGTGTGCACATTAGCATTTGCTAATTGTTTGAGGCTTGTTTTTGAATAATATAAGGCTAGTATTTTACTGGCTAATATTCAGAAATCCCTTGGCTTATTCCCTGAAGATATCATTTCTAAATTACAGCCGCCTGTCTCCTTTATTACTTCCCATCGAAATGACGTTAAACAAGCACTCAGTGGGTCTGGCTTTTTTAGGATTTGGTTGCATTCTCCTTCCTTCCTGTAGTTACTGGCAAAATCCACTTGTGCATAGAAATATATGATTATTTCTTACAGTGGCATCTCACATGACTTCCTGATATCCGTATACGCCCTGACTGTCATTGTGTTTATTTTCTAGCTGTTATGGCTATGAAGATTGTATCACAAATTCTTGAGAGCTAAGATTAGTGATTACAGAGGCTCCATTGATGAGAAACACAAGGAAGTTATATAAAAATGAGGTCACTTATAGTAATTAAAATGTGCCATTGTGTGTAACATATCGTCCCCTAAGAATTATAAAGTTCTATCTGACATTTTTGGTCAAATTATTTAATAAAAGTTATTTACATATTCTTACATACATAATCTTTATAATTGCAAGTGTTCTGTTGAGTTTTATGATTTTTTTTTAGCTTTTTACAGGCTATGTAAAAATATCAAATATGACTTTTTAAAGTGGATTTACTCAAAAGTGGGACGATATGTCTGCTAAAGTCTAAAGTCAGTGAGGTATTTCATTGCACATCTGTGTCATTCTTTTTCTGTAGAACGCTTTGGGCTGATGTAAAAAGGTGTTTATTGAAGGGAGTTTCCTTAAGTTGCATTATTAATCAGCCAAACATTTCTTATGACCATATTAGGGAACAGGTTCTTTTTATCTGTGCATTGTTAGCCTTGTCCAGAGTAGGTCAGGCTTAGGTGAATTAAGGCTCTTTTATTACAGTATACCTACATAGTGTTATTTTACTTCAGCATTTAATTATAAATTAATAAACCTTGAGATGAGAAATTTTGTTTATGGATTTATATGCATACTCTACTATTTAATACAAATATTCAGATCAAATATGTAAATGTACATTGTCCATCTATAATAATTTACAGTTGATTAAAAATGTTATTTCTATAATGTAATTAAATAAAACAGAATCTGTAGTAAATGGCAGAAAAGCCTTAATTTAAAAAATCCAGCTAAGCCTTATCTTCAACCTGCCATGTATACTAGAGCAATGTCCTTTTATTTGTTTATTCTGAACTGCTCAGACTACTCAGACTCTGTGCATTTTGATCCTTGTGTTTATTACCTATCACATCATCACTTTAGGCTGAATGTTATATAATTGTCTTATATCTGTAACGTAAATAAGCTGCCGTGTCGGGTACAGGGTCTTTGCACTCTGCAGCAGGTGGTTAAGTGGCTTTCTACAACCACTGATCATGTATCACATCAGGCAGCTACCTAGACACTTTAATGTGGTAGAAGCACACCTCGCCCTTTCTGTGTGTTTTCATTTTGTGAAGACTTCTGTGCTTCTTGCTGCAGTAGCTTAATGTTGCTTATCACTCGTGCTTTCATTTTCTGCACTGTCACATGGCAGCATGTTTTCTTCTGCTTTGTGAGGGCTCAATGTTTAAACTAAACCAAGGCCTCCCTATATCCCTTACTGGTCGTCATAGTCTTGAGTCTTTGGGCGTTCTCTAGAACTAACAGTAACTAATTTGACACTTTTGACTAACATCATGCTTGTTTTTTTAACCAGCTGGCTCCTCCCCCTGAACCAGAAACCCCAGCTGAGGTGTGTTGATACTAAAATGTTTTACCACAAATCCTAGATCATCTTCCCAGTCAATACCCACTGTATACATATGTTCACTGTGAGATACCAGCCATAAAACAGCCATCATTTCTCTATGAAGCTCCATTTTGTCCCCTCCATAGGACCATTGTTTACCCATTCCTACCACCATACATTTGTTCTTTTACCTTTTTGTGTGGTGGGGGGCTGAAGTCATTGGTGAGTGTGTCAGCAGCTCACAGCTCCGTTATATAATACAGAAAAGCCTTCCACACTCAGTTTAATGCCTTTTTCAGTTCATTTGACACTTGCACTATGAATTAATTAGTTATATATATATATATATATATATATATATATATATATGTATTTTTTATTTTAGTAACCATAAATTACCTATCATGTATGAATGTGGGAATTAATGATTGAAGCGGGGGAAAAAAACGAAAGAATAATTAATTATTTTACCAAAAAAGAGCACAGTTTGTCAACAGTTGCTAAGCCGCTGGTAGGTTTACATGGTGCAGTTATAACTTATTCCTAGCATAAACCTTGACTAAAGTATTCTAGTGCATGTAAACGTAGTCACGCAAATCTATGTTAAAAGACGTGACACTAAAACAGCAAGTAATGCCTTACTATATCAGTGCTAAAATATTTTGGCAGAAGCCTCTTTTTTTGGTCCCTTTCATAAATATTCTCAGTACTATAACTTGTGTGCACCCCTAGTGAATCCACTACTTTTTGTTTCTTGCATGGAGCCTTGCATGACTTTGAACCAAGCCTCACCTTGTCCCTGACACTCTACTTTTCCTCTTGCATGCTTGTCAAATTACTAATGTTCACCGTATTAACAGCCTGTTTTGATTTCCTATCTCTTCCCCACTACCTTTTGGATGTATATTTTTCATTTCTTCTCTCACTGCTCACTGCTTGCTGCTTACTCACCTCACCTTTAAGGAGCTTGATCCCAACCTGCCACAGAAGCAACTGGAGGATCAAAAGAGGGTAGGTGCTGGATTTAGAGAGGGCGTGTGTGGTACAGACTTGAGCTTACATACAATGAAAGCTTCACTCACTATTGGAAGTGTCACACATTTTGTTAAGTAAACTTCTAATAATCTAATTTGTTTTTGTGACAAAGTCAGATGCAAATTGAGAAGTATTGAACCTGTAAAGGAGGGATGGTGATTACACTGGAAGGATGTTGAGAAGTATTATTTTTGGCTATAGTGAAAGAGGAGGGGGGCAGAGATTGAGCCCTACTTTCCAAAGAAAACAGAAGAATATTTTTTAAGTGTAACATAATCCACCCATGCACCAAATATAGTCATAAACAGAGACAGGAAGTGTGTGTAAAATAAAATGATCGTGACCACAAGCTAGAACTAGACACTGAGTAGATTTCAAGATAATTCAGCAAATATAGTTAGTGACTGTGATAAAAACAAAAGAATCCAATTGTATCAAAATGCTTTCTGATTGATCTCAGGAGTGTCTTTACTGAGGTTCCTGGCTAGGTTTTCACTTAATAGTCTTAGTTATGCTACAGAGTTGAGATTAGTCCAGTCTTGAATATAGCTGCAGTTTTAGCTGTATGATGCTAAAAAGCTAACCCCCCACATTTACTAGCCTAACCAGTCATTATTAGTGTGTTTGTGACTCTCATTTTCACTAAACATGGTTGAAATAGCAAAACCAGAAACTGCATTTTGTTTTTATGAATGAGCTCTGGTTGGTTGTACCTCAACCTGTGATCTCTAGACCCCAATCTCATTAACATATCTTTTCTTATTTTTTCGTAATGTAAACCTAAACCAATTTAGTACCACACAAATGCTTCCTTGATTAGCCTTGGACCGATGCAAACCAGCAAGATCATATCTTCAATTCATTTTTCCTCCATTTTGTTTTGCTTTTTCTGAATGTAACAGACATATCAAACACTCTTCTTGGGCAGCCAATAATTTATCAGCAAATGGGAGCGTCATCGTGCCTTATTGGACTGTGCCAGCAAATTAAATCTGTGAATACGTTTACAAATTAGTTAATATTGTATTCAGATTGTGTAAGGTATTTATCCAATTTGCGGTTTTGTCAAATGTTGGGGTTCATCAAATGATGTTTTTTGTGTGTGTAAAGTTTCCAAATGCAACACTAATACAAGAGACAAAACTGGTTGGATTTGAAATATGTATGGCGGGTAAAATTATGTATAACTTTAACCTGGTTGACATTAAAATGGTTTTACATCATGGGACTGTACTATAAAGTCCATACTCACTAGGCTGTGTGTTTTATTGAGTGACACTAAAATTTGATACCATGTGCTAACTTCCATTCGTATTGACAGGGAGAAGCTCTGCGGATAATCTTGGTCAATCGATACTATGGGAATGTCAAAGCCGGGCAGCGCAGAGAGAGCATCACTTTTAGCAATGGACCTCTACCTTCTGCTGCTCCTGGAAAAGCCTCTACAGGTTTGGATAATAAAACACAAATATATGAATCAGAAATTTCTGACCCAGTCTAAGATCCAATTAATGAAAGCAACAAATTGATTGTGTGTTGATTCTGTTTTGATTATACTGCATAATCTCATCAGCTGCGTGTGAATTTAATAATTTTTAGTGCATGATGAGCAGAGGAAAGTACCTTTGTGGGTTCCACCAACGTCAGTAGCAACTTTCATAATTTCTGGCCTGCCTAAAGCCTTACATAAACATTTGTGACTTAGCATTCCCAACACACACAACAACAGCATATCTTCTTTTAGTTTAATAAAAATAACCAAGACTTGATCATTTTGAGAACAGTTAAGTACTGTGTACAACATGTACATTTACATAGTTATCTTGTTTGGTCATAGATTATTTATATTATAATATTATTGATTATGATCTATATGTCCAAGAAATACATTTGTAGTCTGTACTAGTACAGTTAGGTAGTACATATAATATTCTCTGAACCATAACATACTTTATATTGTGTTCATTTATTAAACACATGAAAACAAAAACATGTACAAACTAATGTTTTGTTTTGAGGTGACATACATACAGTAATTATTTCCTTCATGCACCTGTTTTTAATCTTTGTTCAATTGAGGCTGACATTCACAATTGCAGCAGTTTGTTTGTAAGTGACATTTATTCTTTGCGTGTGTCTCTCCCTGTCTCTCTCATCACTGATATGACTCAATGTTCACGCCTAATGGTTTAGACAGAGGAAAGAAGAATCAGATCTTATTCACAGTCATGGTCTTGTATTCAGCTAAGCCCTTGGCCCTCGTCTGTTCGAGTAAGCCCGGTGTCTGTCTCCTCGGCATAACGCTGGACGTGTTGTTGCCAGGCAGCAGAGACTTGTGTCTAGAATGGGACGTGTTGTTGATGCAGAGATGGCTCTGATGGTGGCAGTTATCTCACCACTCGCTCCCTATGTGGCCAGAAACATCACCAATACTCACCTTAAATCAGTATCAAAATGCAATAAGTAAAAAAGGTATGAACACAAAAGCAAGAGATCTATGAGATTTGTGAATTAAATGACAACTTCTTACGAGATGAAAACTGAATACAGAACTAACAAACATGAAAATGTGCATCAGTCAGGAGATGTCTGTTCAATTCAAATTGAGAAGAACATCTCTGCAAAAGGTAGTCTTGATATTCCTTTATCCACTTATCCTTTATCCACTTTTGATTATTCACTTCACAGTCACACTTAGGTGGTGGTAAGCTACTTTTGTAGCCACAGCTGCCATACCACATCTACGGTCTCTCTGGACACCACCTAACGCGCACGGTCACAACAACCGTATGCAGCTTTTAAACAGGATTCATATCCATCAACCCTCTGGCAATAATAATAATGCATTAGTCTTTTATAGCGCTTTTCTAGACACTCAAGCTTTACAATTTCATGCATTATTAATTCACTCCACATCACACTCGGTGGTGGTAAGCTACTTCTGTTGCCACAAGCATGGCTGCCATTCTGCGCCTATGGCCCCTCCGACCACCACCAAACAATCAACCACATTCATTCATTGGTTATAGGACAACCACTCTACCACTGGGCCACTGCCGATCTTAGGAGTTCTTGGTTTGGTAGTTAAACAAAGACAGTCTGCACACGTACTCCAAAAGACTGCTGTTTTATTGTGATTGGGTTTCACTGAGGAAGCTCCACAGTGATGGAAATGTTGTCACAATAAAACAGCAGACTTTGTCTTAATTTTCTAATATGTTTCTAATATTTTATTATTTTCCCAGTTGTGAGTTCAGGGATCGGAGGTCGAGGGGAGCTGAGTTTGGCTGAGGTCCAGTGTCACTTGGACCGAGAGGGCGCCTCTGATCTAGTCATAGACCTCATCATGAACGCCACCAGTGACCGCATCTTCCAGGAGAGTATTCTGCTGGCCATAGCTCTACTGGAGGGAGGCAACACAGTCATCCAGGTATGTGGGGTTTAACACGTTGTATCTGTCAGGGACCTCTGACTCTCAGGCCTAACCAGTGATTAAACTGAACAAAAGCATTCCCAGATGCACCTTAGCGACTCCTCCACAGCTAGATGTTATCTAACAGTTGTAGAGTGGTGTCAAAAGTTGAAATAGTTGCCCTCAAGCTGATGGTCTGTCAGAAGAAGAAAATTAAGAAACATCCTCACGTTACCTTGAGATCCTTTCAAAGCAGGGCAATGACAAACCTTTCATTTAAGTATTTTTGTTTGCACATGCAATGTGTTACACAGTTCTCGTAGTAAATTGCGCGCACCACTCCCACAAATGGTACACACTATTTTTCTAACTATACTTGCAAAAATGTGTCTCTCTAAGTAAATCCGGCATTAAATACAGTACATGCATGTAGAGCTGACCTGTCCATAATTACTAGCTACTACCATAATAGAAGAAAAATATATATTTTGCAATCAGTATGTTTACTCTCGTCATTCATTGCATAAAACTATAGCCAGTAACAAGTTTGTACTTTGAGGACATTGAGCTTTTATGTTTGCAGATACATTGCTTCAGCATGTGTTTGTCTGATTAAAGAGGTGTCTGTTAGACCAAGTGTTGTGGGTTCCTGCTGTTTTATCTGTTTATTCTGTTTTTTTGTGGTTTTGTTGTGTTTTGCATGAACAGAGTTGCTGCATAATAGGCATGTATTTGCATAGCACTGTTACCTGACAAAAGCTGACTTCCCTGAGAGTGCACACAAAGCCACTCACATGACTGGCCTTGCATAAGTCACTGCCTCTCTCAAAAACGCCTTAGGGCTCCTGACATTCCAGCTGGACTCTGAACTGGTTCATACAGTTCATAAACGCAATAAAAGGCACACTTACACAGGCTTTAATCATCAGTAACTCTTTACATCTCAACAACCTTTGAGATGCCTTGTGTCACTTCTTGACCTAAATGGCCACAAAGCCATTGACTTTAAGGCTCCATTGTATTTGTCTTGTTTTTTAATGGATTTTGACAACACCACTAGAAAACCTAGTGTCACTGTTCATAGTGTCCCGTGGTCCAAACTCAAACATGTTTTTTGTATGGTTTCTTTGTATAAATTCAGTGGACTGACATTGCATTTTTTCTATATTTTTGGTCAAAAATCAAGATATTAAGACATGCCTCTTACTACTCAAACATGCATGCTTGCAAGATTAAACATTGATATATACATTGTTTTATATTTGATTACATTTTGCACTGATCCAATTTGATTCTGGGTCATTACTGATATATGTAGAAAATGTGACTTCATGTAAACAATCTGTACACAATAGTCTATTGTGTGTTATACCTTACTGTATCTTGTAGCATGATTGTGTTTTTGCATCTTTTTTTACCCTGATACAAAGAGACAAGTGAGCTTTGTTTGGGGATCATGCATGGTCTAGAGAGAAGAACAACATATCAGCAGATGAATCACATTTACCTTTCTTACATAACCAATGCTCGCCTGGCCTCTTTTTCGGACAGAAGGCTGCTTGTTGTCTCAATGAAAAACAGGACAAAAACATGCACAGTGATTTCTTCAAGGGATCTATTTTGTTTGTTTTTTGAGGTAATCCAGGGTCATAGTCAAGCAAAACAAAAAATTCTGGGAAGGAGGAAGTTATAGCAGGAGATTCAGAATGTTTTTTTTGTTGGTGAATCTGATGTGAGCCCTGAGGAATGGGATAAGTGTGTTAGTGAATTCAAAAGGAAATGGTCAGAGCAACGTGCCCCCGCTCGTTTCCAGGCATCCACCGACTTTGCACTGTGTCTGGTCTCACATGTCACATATCTGCTGGATAACTCAAGACCTTATCATTACAGACTGGACTGAAGCAGAGACACGTAGCACATATCAACTTATATTACCAACTTGTGATCCACATTATAGCAATTGGTGAGTCACAATAGGCTCTGTTTAAAGATATTTAAGTCAGGGGCTCTTTATCAGAACATGCAGCCAATACATTGTGTGAGCTTTGATTACCTTGTTGACCTATTATAGACCAGTCATTGACCTAAATAACTTTACACAAATAACTTATGCATGCATAGATCATAAGGACTAGATAGCATGTTTTGACACTGCTCCCCTGCAGGCTGTTATTCAGAGCTGCCACACGATAAGCTGTCCTGTGACTTACTAGTGTAACTTTAGCAGACACGTAGCACACATATTAAAAAGTCTGCCTTGGCTCGTACCTGCCCTCTTGTATACTCATCTGGACACCCCATCAGCACACGCACACTTGGTTTAAACTTAGAGAGTAGAAAGCCTTTTCCAAAAGCAGCCCATAGAGAGACTGTTTATGCGGTTTATGTAAGAGAAGACGTGCCAAAGAGCCCCCGCCATCCATCTACTCAACACCATCCTCATGACCTCAGATCTCTGAACTGTCACAGGAGCAAACAGGTGCCATTACTATTTCTCAATAGGCTTGTTGTGGCATGCTGCTACACAGCTCCCTCCAGGCGTGATTTACACCCCCCGCCTCTGCTGCCTTCAAGTTCACTATACACTCGCCTCTTGGAAAACTTTAAAAAGACTGCACCAAGCTGTCAGGAGTATTCACTATCAACATTTCTGCTGGTTACAAGGTGTGCAAAGGATACTCCTTTACGCCTATATGTAACATAATTAAACTGACAGCCCGGTTAATGTGTTCATAGGTCAAAGGTGAGTGTAGTGTACATTTTCATATTCACCTTTTTTACAACATAAAAACAGCTAGAACATCCAGTATGTATGAGTCTAATGGTGAGATTCTCTGTCTTCACAGAGACAGAGGTCAAAAGATAGCACATCCAAGGATTGGGGCCAATCTTTGAAAAGCAGGGGAACTAACTGCTACTCTACCCAACTTGAAAAAAAAAATATATATATATACTGTATATATAAACGTTTTTGTTGACAAATGACATGCCTGTTGCTGTGTTTTCCCAAGTAGTGATTCATCCTAAATTATAAATGTGCCTGCAAGTATGATCATTTATTTATTTATTTAACCAGGATAGTCCTACTGAGATTAAGAATATATTTTACAGGGGAGTCATGGTCCCATAGAGTAATCTATTGTAAATGTTTTTAATGGTAGGGTAAACGGGAGTACCCAGAGGAAACCTACACAGACACGGGGAGAACAGCCGGGATCTGGCTGTAAGGCAAGAGAGCTGACCACTGTGCTTCTCTATTAGCCTTAGCTTTGTATGTAAACAATATGCCATCCTACTACTGTAATTAAGATAATTGAATGTGTTTGTCCTTCATAACAGAGTATTGACCGCTGTGGTTACCGGCTGGGTGGTGTCATCTTCGGGGGGTAGGAACAGGGATGGCTTTGTTGATCAAACGACAGGATAAAAGAAAATGGAGTGTGATTACATAAGTTGACTGTGTCAATTCCAAATACTGGGGTGATTGCTGGCCTTTTACGCCAACATGTCAAATCTGTAGCTGGACAAAGAATAAGGAGCACTCTTCATCACTTCTCCCAGGAGGCTTAAAGCAGTAGGCCATAGAGGGATAAGCCCCTCCAGGAAAATGGCTGATTAAGACCATATTTCTTCACAGTGAGTCAACAGTTAATGGCGATGAAATTTGATCCACATCTTTCAAAGAGTCTCTGATCAGATTAATGGGCTGTTATGTAAGAAGTGCAAGTCCGTGTCTTATCACATCAACCTGATCACTCATCTAAGGATATATTAAAACATGTGCCCTGGCCGCTGGCATGAAGCATGTAACAGAGCCTTTTTGAAATACTACCTGTTAATTGTTTTAATTTGCTTTTGAAGGCATCCAACTTGAATATTATCTCAAATTCACTTTATTCTGCTCCAGCCATGAGATGCGTTATAATGGTAATCTGACAACGCTTGTTTGTGTCTGGAGAGGTTAGCTTCGTTGCATAAGCCTTTCTGCAGACTCTAATCAGATCTCTATCAATGAATGAGCCTCTCTTGTTAAGTGACACAAGATAAACAAGCAACTGTTACATAAAAGTTTTGAGGAGAAAAACAACTGAAATCAAATTAAATGCTATGCTGTGTCATTGCTGGAAAAGCAGTCAAGTGACTTTGCACTTTTTCTGCATGTTTCACTGCTGTCTTCTCTCGCTCATATTAAACCTGGATAGAGTCTTATGTAACAGTCTTTCAAAGGGCCCCAGAAACTGTGTATGTGATAACTCCAAACCCCTCTAACCTCTACTTCCACTTTTGGACTCTCCCTCTCACGCCACACTCTCGCGCCGTGCCGTTCTGGCAGTGAAAAGTAGGGCAGGGTTTTCCTTTCTCCCTCTTGCTGTTGCTGTGTGCTCTGATGTAACAGTGTTGGTGCTCAGGCACATTATGCCCTCACTGTAACCACTCAGCTGATTACAGAGCTTATGTAAGGAGGGATTGTCGACAGGAAAATGGGACAGAACATGGGAGAGCTGCAGGAAAACCACTTTTGAACTAGTTTGGCCTGTTGCACTTTGCTATAGGCTTAACTTAATAAATCAAATATTTAGACAGCATCATGATTTGTCACAGTTGAACTTTGAAACCTGTTGCACATGCCATTTAAGATTTGCTGCAGTTAATACCTCAGCATTACATGCATGCGACTGTTGTCAGAATACTTCAAACTAGAGAAAATGGTGCAATGCTTTAACAACCAAACCATGTTCTGCCACAAATTAAACTTTGCATGCTTCAGATAGTCTTCATGTGGGCAATGTACCCTGCAAATAGTTTTTGGAGTTTACATTTTGGCCTTCTGAGTTTGTTGTAGATTCGGAGTGATAAAGTAGGCATAACGATTAGGGATAATAAATTATCCTGAAAGAAAAGTCAAGGAAAAAAGGCTAAAACCCTGTTAATGGACTGAAAATATCCAGTGCTTTTACACAATTGTCAGGATCATGTTTGCACTTGTTTTTTTGTGTTGACGCCCATTGTAATTCTCATTGTGACAGAATCGTGTTGAAGCCAGAAGGCAGAGGGTGTAATTTAGGTGCACACTGATCTGTTGGCAGCAACTGAAGAAACTACTAAATGGATCCTGTTGTAAAATCTGTGCATAAATTATATTTTACTGCTCTGTATCAGCATTAATATTGTCCTGAGTGATGATTATATTCACTCTTACATTAGTAAGTGCAGTAATAAAATGCTTCTTCATAGATTACATTCTTCTCTTTCCTCTTTTCACCCAGAGATCCTTCTACCATCGTCTAACAGGTGACAATAAATCAGAGAAGTTCTTCAAAGTCTTCTATGAGCGTATGAAGCTAGCCCAGCAGGAGATCAAAGCCACTGTTACAGTCAACACCAGTGACCTGGGCAGCAAGAAGAAAGATGAGGAGCCTCCAGACAAAGATACACCTGCACGGAAGAAAGGTAGGAATTGTGAAAACATTGGGAATCTATGAATAATAGGAATAATATGAGCTCATCACGAAACCTCAATCTAAAAAGATGCTTTACAATTACATTATTCATTCACTCCTCAGTCACGCCCGGCAGTGGTAAGCTACTTTTGTAGCCACAGCTGCCCTGGGGCACACTGACAGAGGCGTGGCTTCCAGTCTGCGCCTAAGTCCCCTTCGACCACCACCAAACACCAATTACACAACCACATTCATTCATAGGCAATGTAGGTTAAGGGTCTTGCCCAGGGACACAACAACAGTATGCGCTTGGGCAGGGATTCAAATGCCACCCCTTTGGCAAGTAATAAGTCTGTGATTCTTAAAAATGAATTTCTCTTGAGAGCATAGTGATACTAATGTGGTTAATAATAACACATTATGTGGCCTGGCTTGCCGTCACTAACTCTTTCCTATTCTATACAGTGATGTTAGTTTGCATTCAATTTCAAGGGCAGAGTTTAGAAACATATCAGAAACGGCACACATGCATGCACACAGATGTTGGTAACAAAGAAATTATGCTTGCTTGTATATGATGTGGCCATCAATCACACACACTGAGAAATAATTCACTATGAGCAAGGGACCAAAAAAGTAGGCATTGTTGGTATACCAGGCTAGCACTTATGGGTGTAAATGTATCTGTTTTTCCTGCTTTTGTTAACAGTGAAAGATGTACCAGTGGTGGCAGTGGTGACTGAGGAGGTGAAGGAGCAGCTCGTAGAGGCCTCAGTTGTCACCAAGAAGGCCTTTAACACTTACCGACGCGAGGTGGAGGCTGAAGAGCATCAAGCAGCAGCAGAAGGTGCCCCTCTGGCGACTGTGGACAAGAGCCAGGAGGAGGGCGAGATGAGCGTCATCATCACCATCATGCAGCCCATACTTCGGCTCATGCAGCTGCTTTGTGAAAACCACAACAGAGAACTCCAGGTCAGACCAACCAGCGTAAATGAAAATGCTCATATTTTAGTCTAAATAAATAGGGCACTGGATAATTTTCCTAATAAGCTTTCTCTATTACTGAGCTACTTTGTGTGTTGATTGTCAGGTGTGGCCTACCTGAGAAACAGAGGTGCTCCAGCTTTTAAGCACTATCCCACTATTCTTCATGCCCGAGTTATGGTGGATGTATTAAACCTTGATACTAACTACCTGGCCTTTGCCGTCAAATCTGTGTACCCAAGATGTAACAAACTACTAAGTCACTCTGTAACAGCCTGTCACATAAACACATGTGTGATAGAGTGTGTCTGATGAAAAATGAGTGTCATTTTTCTGTTGTCATATTATCTTCAATTGTTTTTTGCTCGTTTCTTGCCTCAGTCCACAAATCCACAAATGTGTATTAACAGAAAATCTGTCACCACACTCACTTACACAGAAATGAAACCAGGTTTAAAATAGGCACCATTAGTTGAACTTCCTGATGCAGCTGTTTCCATATCTCAAATGTTTGGTCTGGTTTCACTATGAGGAGCAGGTTTAGTAATGGCTAAGTCCACCAACCTAGACAGCAGACTTCCTTTTTGCACGGACTGTGTTGCACTGATTTGATGCACAAAGGCCATGCCATTTTTCATTATGTACTATGTTGGCAAATACCGTGAGGGAATTACTATTACCATTTAATTAATTGAATAACTTTAAATTAAATACAAGGATGGCACAGGAATAAAATAATAATAATAATAATTGTACTGCCGGCAAGGGAAATCAGTAAAATTCTGCTACCCATGATGTCCAATGTAATATTAGTTTGTTTGTAAAACCTAATGGGATCCTGCAACAATGTTTTAAAGGTTTGTTGATTATACTCTTCGCTTATATTGTCTATTTACAGAACTTTCTACGAAACCAAAATAACAAAAACAACTATAACTTGGTGTGTGAGACTCTGCAGTTCTTGGACTGTATTTGTGGGAGCACGACTGGAGGTCTGGGTCTTCTGGGACTTTACATCAATGAGAAGAATGTAGGTCTTATCAATCAGACTGTCGAGAGCCTGACTGAATACTGCCAGGGCCCATGTCATGAAAACCAGGTAATATTATATAGAAGGCACATTTTTATATTTTCATTACTTTTGTCTCTGTGGCTGAACGAGAAGCATTAGCGTGGTGTTAGTATTGGCTGGGTGGTAAGTTATTTCAGTTTTGGATTACTGGCATCGAAGGTCCTGGGTTTGTATCCCAGGCTCAGCTTCTGGACAGTGTTTGTATGTTCTTCCCGTTCATGCATTAGATTCCTCTTGGTACTCTGGTTTCCCCCTACCATTAGAAATATGTACAACAGAGTCTTTAAGCTGTACTAGTAGTTGAGTGTCCCTCCCTTGGTCTCTATAGCAACATCAAATAAAAGTTTTGGGCTGCCACACCACTCATGAACTCGATTACTTTTAGTCAAAGTTGCCGGTCGAGGGACCAAAGTAAAATAATAGTAATTATGACAGGTTACTGTACCTACTTTACATCATAGAACAGGATCAGATATAAAATTTTAAACAATTTGAACAAGTTAATATTTTATGAAACTTTCAGACTATAGCTTTGATCTCAGTGGAAACATTCCTGGTTAAACAAAAGGTCAAGTACATAAATACTATTGCAGAATTTTTCATTGATGTGTTATTTTCAAAATGCTTCCTCTTCATAACTTTGTCATGTTTGGCTTGGTTTGGATTCTTATCAGACCTGTTTGGGTAAAGCCACTTGTTGCATAACCTCCTCCTCCTCTGGGCGCTGTGCCTGTGTTTGTTCTGTGGCATACATTATCTCTGCTCACATGACTGCAGCGCTCTGGGCTCACATGGGGTCATTCACTGGTGAGTGTGAAACTGGCATGACTAAACAAGCGACTGGCGAAATACAGGGACCATTTGAACAATTCCCTCTAACCATAATGGAGGAGGTGGGGGCTGCCAGATACACAAATGTCTTTGTTTCAACAACTAAAAGAAGATACTTTTTTCTGCCCCAAGCCAACATTAGTTTGGGATTTTAGCATGGGTTTATTAGAAAACATCCTACTTCGTGATTTAACTAATAACTAAACCTTATTGCTTTTATGTTCTTTTAGGTACTTGTTTAGTGATATTGCAAATACCACAATTAATATGTAAAAAAAATATATATATATGTAAAGGCAAACAAACACAAGGATTGTAAGATATTTATTGCATTTAATTATTGTATAGTTAGCTCTTGTGTCTCAGACAGTTTTCATGACCCCCCTTGGTTTTTGTTGTCAAAGCCCCTGCCCACAACAACTGCCCAATGTACACTGCTCCAACCCCTTATTGTTTTTCCTGTGGGTGCTCGGTCTACAGAAAGATGGTTCAATGAAAACTTTTGGACTTTGCGATGTCTTGTTGGATTATACTTGGCTGCCAGGAGCTTGCTGATGAGACCCTGTGTGCGGCCATGAGTAGGGCCCCTTATTGTTGTGTCTCCATAAAGCCCATATAAAACTCCCTAGCCTATCTTATAGGACAGCAACGCTTTATATAGGATCATTTGTGCTTTCTAACCTCTTCGGCCCTACAGTATAAGGTGGTGATTCAGCTGAGGTCGCCTGGGATGTTTCGAATGCCTCCTAGATGCTTCCCGTGAGAAATGTTCTGGGGATGGGCCAGGACACACTGGAGGATCTTTATCTTTTGTCTGTCCTGAATACACCTTTGTAGTTTACTGGAATAGCTGTTTAGGGCGAGGGAAGTCATGGATGTCTGCCTCCTTGACCCGGTTTTGGATCAAATAGAAGCAAATACTTGGAAATGGATGGATGTTTTCCGACTATTTATAATGTATATGTTTAGTAAATACTGTTCTTGACACACATTTTTTTCCAGAACTGTATTGCCACACATGAGTGCAATGGCATTGACATAATCATCGCACTCATTCTCAATGATATTAATCCTCTCGGCAAGAAGAGAATGGACCTGGTGCTTGAACTTAAAGTGAGTGTGTTTTGCTGTTTGGTCACAAGTTCCTATTTCTTGGAAAGCCCCAATGAACAGTGTGAAAATTCAATTACATATTCCTTAAAAAATTAAATCTGTCACAAAGTATATTCAATATGTTTAGTGACTATGCAGTCTCTATGCTGATGTTAAATAAATTGACAAAGGCTGTTCTGTGTCATAATTTTCTTTGTCTTGTTTTATAGAACAATGCTTCTAAACTCCTTCTTGCTATAATGGAAAGCCGCCATGACAGTGAGAACGCTGAGAGAATACTGTACAACATGAGGCCCAAAGAGCTGGTATGTCTGAAATGATGTAGAAATGTCATGGCTGAATCTTTATTTTCTAATGTTTCATATGGTGCATTAAATGAATTGATGTTCCTTATTGCCTTTTTTGTTTTAAAAATGTCTAAGCTGCTAACAGACAATTGTGAATCTTGAATATTCAGGTATATTTAGTAATTAGTAAATTATTAGTTGCCTTGTTAACCTCTTCCACCATGATGCTCAGTTAAAGTTAAAATGTTGTGTGGCACTTACATCACTGAAATGTTGTTTTGGGCATTACTTCCTGCACATAATTGTTCCTTTACAACACATTTTTAAATGACAGTGAAACATTACGGCAAATGGCTGTATATTGTTCGACATGACATGCTTGTATGCAAAACAAATCACTATAGCTTTACTTTTCTAGGTGGAGGTGATAAAAAAGGCCTACATGCAGGGTGAGATAGAAGTGGAGGAGCCACAGGAGGGCGAGGATGCAGAAGAAGAGCACTCCGCATCTCCACGGAATGTCGGCCATAACATCTATATCCTGGCACACCAAGTAAGTACAGCACTCCACCAGCTGTCGGTTCCCAGCTTTAAAACACCTGGTATATTATCGTGTAATTATCTGTACTGAAACAATAATAAAGTGCTAGTGTTGGATAATGACTGACAACAGTTTGACAGTTTGATTTGATTGTGATGTCGTTCCAGTTGGCCCGTCACAACAAAGAGCTGCAGGCCATGTTGAAGCCTGGAGGGACCTACGGAGAGGGTGACGAGGCTCTGGAGTTTTATGCCAAACATACCGCTCAGATTGAGGTCGGTAAAATTTTCAGTACAGCCAAATAAGTCAGAAATCTAGTTTGCACCATACAATTTCACTCACTGGCTTTTTCCCAGTCAGTGAGCTCAAATTGCATTACAGCCATCACATTGTATCAAGCCATTGGATTTATTGCACATATCTTGAAGACAAACTTGCTGACGTATAAACCAATCATCAGAATGAAGAAGAAATGGAATGGCAACATTAGCTCAGATAACCCCTAGATCTGCAGAAGACCATCTTTGAATGCTTGATGACAAACATGAATCAGGCAAAGCAGATGCAAATAATTGGTGAATTGGTCTGATGCTATCTGTGCTAGAAGAGAGAAGTGTTCTAGCTTTATGCTTTTTTGCTTTCTGATCTTGTGTCCAGATTGTCCGTCTTGACCGCACCATGGAGCAGATAGTCTTCCCAGTGCCCAATATCTGTGAGTTCCTGACTCAAGAGTCGAAGCTGCGTGTGTACTACACCACAGAGCGTGATGAGCAGGGCAGTAAGATTAATGACTTCTTCCTCCGTTCTGAGGACCTCTTCAATGAAATGATCTGGCAGAAGAAGCTGCGAGGTACTCAAGAGGCCTCTGGTAGCACAAACAACGTTCCCTGTGCGTTCTTCTCCTCAGTATTTTATCTTCTAAATCCTTGTTTAGGTGCTTTTTTATTTCATCCCTCCAAACCCCAGAGAAATTACCCTTAAAGCAAATTCAATACTCGCGATAGTAAAAAAGTAATTTCTTGAATTGAATTATTGTGAGTTGAATGTTATGCTCATCCGATGCAAGAGCAGTGATAAAAATCTACAGGCAGAAGAGATTTGTGAATTCAATAACATCTGTCTGAAGGATGACAAAATGGCGCACCAAACCTAGACTTACAGATTATCATCTAATAAACAATTTAAGTATAAATTAAAAAAATCATGATCTGAGACTTGGAGAGATGGAAGTTAAAAAAAAGCATCTAAGCATTATTATGTTATTATGTTTTGTTCCTAAATAAAAACAAAAAGTGAGCAGCAGGAAACTACTGAGATTGCATTGTCCACTCATTTATTCATCATGCAGTAATTATACATTATGTAACTCAATGTGCAACTTCCTTAAGATTTCACTTGACACTTGATATTAGTTAGTAACCAGTTAAGTTATCATTTACCATTTAGTTTCAAATACTGAGCTATAACCTCATGTAAATCTATGCAAATTGCTTATTACCAGTAATGCAATTATTGTTGGTTGTATGTTTATTATTGCTAAATGTTGATGAACTATTTTAAGTGTTACCCATTAAGTCTGTGAACCAGTGTTTGATGTTGACCTGTGCTGTCGGGTGAAGGCTGTTTTGTTTTCTGTCTTTGTCTTGTTTCACAGTCATGTTGTTGCCTGTCCCATGATCAGGCCTGGAGGACGGTGCTCCTTGTATAGTGTAATGTGATTACAAGTGAGGACAACCACGTCTGCTATCTGAATGATTTTGCACAGACTTTCTGAATAGTGTGTCTTTTTTGCTAAAAGCTCCTCTACCCACACCTCCTAAATTGTCATTAATAACTTGCATGCAAATGGCATCTGGGGTGATTGCAATCTTCTAACAGAGGACAGGTCGCATGTGTTCATGTGAAGTATACAGACACATGTTTTATGTCTGTAAGTCTGCAAAAATTGGAACATTGGTGTCAGTATGACAATGACAATGACAGTTTTGTGTACCTAAATAGATGAAGGATTTGCCTCATGTTACCTAACGCCTCATTTCCGTACGGTCTTCCCCCAGACTGTCATTCACACAGAGTGCGATCCGTGTGCTGTATGTGTCTGGGCAAATCCCCTCTCGCTGGTGCACCTGGAGCACGGAGCTGCACGCTGTGTGTGTATGTGAAGCCTGTGTGTGTATGTGAAGCCTGTGTGTGTATGTGAAGCCTTTGTGTATGTGGAGCCTGTGTGTGTGTGTGTGTGTGTGTGTGTGTATGTGAAGCCTGTGTGTGTATGTGAAGCCTGTGTGTGTATGTGTATTTTTCTACATGTGACCCAACACACAGTCACACACGGAGTAGGAAACTATTTATACAAAACAATTTGTGAGAAAAATCCTGATAGATTTTTACTAATTATTTTGAAGCATTGAAGTAACAGTAAGAACAATAGGTACAGGTATTGATGCATGACTTATATAATTATTCCATGTGTCTTAAAAATGTTCAACCTTCAACTATAGGTGTCATAATTAATCACCATGACATAGCCAAACAAGAAGCCAATTCTGATGGAGCACATATCATAACATACGAATGACCTGAGTTTGATAACTATCCGAGTAAAGGCAAAAAGTAATCTTAATGGCAGTTTTGTTTATGTACATTTTTCCCTATATATAATAATAAAAGACACAAGGGCATGAATGAAAAACTGCAAAGTCAGTTTACTAATTTCAATACATAAGTCATGCATGAATCCCTCCATGATTTAAAAACATGGTAATGCTGTTGTGAAACGTTTGTGATTGACAATATACATTTTGATTCCTTTATACTCTATTAATAACATTTAAATCACAACTATCATCTTCATTCTTGTGTCCAGCTCAGCCCATTCTGTACTGGTGCTCCCGAAACATGTCCTTTTGGAGCAGCATCTCCTTTAACTTGGCTGTGCTCATGAATCTGCTGGTGGCTTTTTTCTACCCCCTGGAAGGCTTCCGCGAAGGTCAGTCCTTTTTAACTGTCTGTAGAGCTTGACAAGAAGAAAACTATTGAAGCTGAATGTAGTAGATGACATGTTAGTTAGAGAAGATAATGCAGAGAATAGATGGAGAGGGATGATTTGCAGTAAAGGTTAATGTTAACAATTTTATAATTATATAAAAATATGAATGTGAGCGTAATTATAATGAACATTACAAAACGTGCATAATTAGTGAGCGCTAGCCACAGCATGTGCAGGGTCACTGAGTACACTGCGTGCTCTGGGCCTGTGGTTTGGGTGTTCCCTCATAGCCTCCGTACCACAAGTGGAGGTGTGAAAATACTGTAATACAAGCCATAGCTTTGGATCTCTCACTGCATCATTGTCACAAAAAACCAAGAGCAATTTGTAATTAGGACCTGACCTGTGTATTGATACTGTAGCTGTTCTCAGGTTAAAACTCCAGCCTCATTCTTCTTTGTATGGATCACTTCTGTTAATTAGTTGACTGTGTATCCACCACAGAGCTGTAAAAATACAGTGAGCACTGCATAAGGGCACAATCTTAAACAGGAAATGTAATACCAACTGACTGTAGCTTAGATACAAGCCGAATGTGACACCAACTCATTAAAAGGCAGACGCACATGTGGCTCAGGTTAAATGCCCAGGCTACAACTTCACTATTGGAAAATCACTACAGACACTGACAGGGCTTCCAACTTTAATAGAACTTAATACAGGACTTTTTACATAGTGCCAATTAACCTCATACAAGAACATTGAGGTGTAATCCTAACCCTAACTGAATCTTCTTGATTTGCTCATTGCAATGTTAAGACAGGTTCTCTTACAGATACTTCAATTCATATTTGTGATCTAAATTTGGCTTTGCTAAATATTATTGATATTACAGCGATGCTTACGGCTTTCCTTAAAGTTGGCCTGAGTTTGAGCTTGTTTAGAACCAACATTATTATGTCAGCCTCGTTACACTTTGATGCATTTTACCTTGCTTCACTTTCATCTATCACAATTCTGTCTTTCTCACATGGTGTAGAGAATGTGAATGTTCTGTTTTAATACTCAAAGTGCTTCAAATTTGCCATTGGCAGCACATAAGTGGAGGCCATTAATTCTTTTTGAGGTCTACATATTTGACCTTTGTGCCCTTGCCATATTAACCCCTGCTCAGTCAGGGTGGTTCTTGGTGACTTAACAGATTTATAACATCTGGTGTCAGGTCACATGGAGTCACCAAGCACTGCAGTGTGACAAAGGCGTGATTGCAATTACAAAATCTTCAAAACAAACAAATGATCAAATGACTGAGCAGAACCTGTTTTGTATTATTGTTGCCGTGCTGTAGTGAGAGAGAAGACACATTGTGATCCACATAAACTGTACTCAATTGTTCCGTTTGGGGTCAAACAGTGAGGTCTCTTTTGTTTATACTTCCTCAGCACCAAAGACAAAAAATAGGTTGTTAGCTTAGCTCGAGGATCTGTGTGGTTTCCAGTGTCAAAAGTTCCTGAATGCTTTTCAGGTCATGCCAGGACACATTCTGTAAACCAAGGGTTAAGCCATGTTTGCTTCACTTTGAAAAAGATTGACTTCCCTGATCTATCCTAACTAAAAGAATAAAATCACACTCACTCTGCTGCGGATTACACTTAAATGTTATTATGCAAACTAAAGCCTAAACCTTAAATGAACTGCTCCTGACCTTTCAGCACAGTCTGGTTAAGTCCAGACAAAGTTAAAACGTATGAAGTAATATTGTTTGGATCTTGTTACATAGTCAAACATTACTATCCAAAAAATCTGAACATTGTCCAAAGCTGCTCATGGACACATTAGTTGATATGATGTGTCATGTCAGATATGTCAAGCCAACCATTCATTCAAGCAGGATTCTGTTGAATGCACCTAGGTTTAGGATTAAGTGGTTTAGTGTAGAATAATTTGTCATCTGATTACAGGTGCAACATAAGCGAGTAAGAGATGAATGGTCTTAGGTGCATCTGCTGCCAGGTCTGAGCATGCTGGGCCATTCACAATATAGCACTATGTACTATCCCTAATCAATTAAGATGGAGTGTTTTACCTGTCACGTGACCTGCCCACTACACACATACACTTAAAAACAGAAGTGTCAAGGAGAATAAAAAAGAAATCATATTCAATATCCTGTCATTATATTGGCGACACAAAGGTTTAACCACTACTAGTACTTTACTAGTAGTACTTTTAGTACTAACATTACCCACTGACATATTAAATTTTTATTACAAAGTATATAAGATGGGCGGTAGAAGTTCAAATCAGATTAAATGTAAATATTGCAAACATTTGTTGTTGATACAGTATGCATTTCTTGTTATTTAGGTACACTGGAACCCCATCTGTCAGCGTTGTTGTGGGTGGCCATGTTCGTTTCCTTAGCGATTGTCATTGTCTTGCCTCAGCCTCATGGGATCAGAGCGCTCATAGCATCCACCATTCTGCGACTTATCTTCTCTGTAGGCCTGGAGCCAACACTACTACTGCTTGGAGGTTTTAATGTAAGTAAAGGCCACTTTGTTTAGACAGGTATTTCTTTAGCACCCCTATAGTGTAAGTATAGTTATATCATTATCTGAATAGACTTTTCTAGCATGTAGGGCTGTATATATTCGCATTTGAATCAAAATCACAATTTTAGTTGGTGCAATTAGCTACATAATAGCTGCAATTTTTCAGGCAATATAACATCCTGCTTACCATTTAAGTTTACCCTCTATAAACACAGTTATTATTTTAGTCTTCATTCAAATTTAATGCTTCCAGAAATGAATCTAATCACAATCTCAATATTCGTCATAAACAGAAATATTGTGCAGCCTTACTAGCATTTATAATGTACACATTTTCAACCTGGAAAACTTGATTAACAGTGAATACTAATAATGGATTTTCACAGTATGTTTATTCATTTTTTTTTAGTTATGTAATAAAGTGATCTTCCTGATGAGCTTCGTTGGGAATCGAGGAACCTTCACCCGCGGTTACATAGCCATGATCCTAGACGTGGAGTTCCTCTATCACCTTCTCTACCTGATCATCTGCTCTTTAGGGGTCTTTGTTCATGTCTTCTTCTACAGTCTGCTGGTACATACATTTACACTCACACATTCAACACACAAGCAAAATTTTAAAATCACTTGCAATAAATGTAAAATGTTTCGAAAGCCCAAATGCAAAGAAGAATGTGCTTTTAAAAAATCTAAATGTTTGTGTAGCCAGGCACAAAATAGCTCTTATAGTCATGTTTTCCATTGCCACAGGTTTACAGACTAAAGCAAGTTTACAACACTAAACATTGATCTTTGTCCTTCTATAGCTCTTTGATCTTGTTTACCGGGAGGAGACTTTGCTGAACGTGATAAAGAGTGTAACTCGTAATGGCCGCTCAATTGTCCTGACGGCAGTCCTGGCTCTGATCCTGGTCTATCTTTTCTCCATCGTGGGCTACATTTTCTTTAAAGATGATTTTATTTTGGCTGTGGATAGGATACCCAACAAAACATTAGGTACAAATGCTTGTTGATGTACTGGACTGAATGTGCCAATGTGCAAAACATAATACAGTCAAAATACATTATGGATTAATATAAGTAGCTTTTTGAGTGAATACCTTTTAAGTTCTGTTCATTTTTGTACTTGTTCATTCATTTCATCAGTACATTTAGTGTAGATCTAGTAAACACTCAAAAGGATAATATAGGCTACTGATATTAAATTGGGTGAAATTTAAAAAAAATCCCAGTTAATTTTCATTGCATATTTTAAACTGTCAAATCTTCACTATTGTCGCCTGATTTTCTTCTGCAATTCCTTTAAACAGAGCATGGAGCTAGCATGGTGGGAGAGTTCTTCTCTGGTGCAGTGTGTCAAAAAGAAAATGGGGAGAACTGTTCCACTGATGCTGCAAAAGATGGTATGTCTGCTCTTGCACACAATGATTTCTTTGTTGCTGACGCACAAAACACCAAATTAAATAATGTCAAGATCTGTAGATTACTACATATTGAAATGTGCCAAACAGGGTCAGAGAGTTCACTTGTGAGTGACCAAAGTGGTCCCTAAGTGTTTTTGCATGATTGTCTGTGAATGTGCACTGCATGATTTTATGTCTGACTCAGCTCATTTATTAAAGCTTTAAATCTAGCAGTCTGCTAGTCATAGGATTAGACCAGGTCAGGCCAGAAAAGGTCTTTTTCAGAAACTCAAACTGCAAACTCAATCTTAAACCTGATGTGAAGGCTTGTAGGGTTAAAAGGTCAGTGATTAAGGGTTCTGGGGGTCTGCCCATTGATGCTACATATTGCTGGTGACTGCAAACTTACTGACCTTAGTTAGGTCTGATCAGCCAACCATGTCTAATCCTCAACATGCTACTGGCATGTCTGACCCATTTCAGGACTTCTGAAGCATCCCCAACAATCTGGCTAATTGTGGTAGCCCTGTGACTTGTTTTATGAGTTTAATAATAATACAATTTTATACCACCTAATGATATCTGGCAAATTCAGCAATCTTTGTTCGTTGAACTACATTGATTATTTGATTTTTAAAATTTCAAATTAATCTGTTTAGTCTATTTTCATGGTTGCCATTTTCGAAAGCATATCATGTGGGACTGTATTGAGAAGCACAGTTTAATATCATTATTTGCCTTTGTAGCTTTTGTTGCAGTGCAGCCATCGGTTGTGATTGAGGACAAGGAGAGAACTTGTGACTCTCTTCTCATGTGCATTGTCACTGTATTGAGTCATGGGCTGAGGAGTGGAGGAGGTGTTGGCGACGTGCTGCGCAAGCCCTCAAAAGAGGTACAAAAACAGGAAAACAACAAAACAATATGTGAGAATGAAGTTCATATTTTTTGGAAAGAATCATATCCAAACTTATCTGGGATGACGACAAGCCACATTGCTACAACTGTATTAGCTGTACAGTGACCCATACAGTGGGGTCATGACTCACACTTATGAAAGGATCTGACATCTTAGCATTTCCTATAATCTCCATACTGGTGAAGTACAGAGTAAAAAAATATTAAATAAAGTCACATTTGTAAATGGGTCACTTATATCTTTATATTTAAGTGGTTATATTTTGATAAATATTAGTTAAAAACGGTCCCGAGTCAACTTAATGTTAACTAGGTTTACAAACAAATGAATTCAATTAGACCAAATGTTCTCTGTTGTATTAGTTGAAATCATGTTGTGTTGTATGTCTTTGCCCAAACAGGAGCCCCTGTTTGCAGCCAGAGTCATCTATGACCTGCTCTTCTTCTTTATGGTCATCATCATTGTCCTCAACCTCATCTTTGGTGTCATCATCGATACATTTGCCGACTTAAGGAGTGAGAAACAGAAAAAGGAAGAAATCCTGAAGACCACTTGTTTTATTTGTGGTGAGTGACTACTGTATATAACTAGGCCTGTGCTGTCATCCCCGACAGCAAGGTGTATATCGGCGAAAACGGCCCCATACGTCTGCCCTGTACGTCTGCCCCGTACGTCTGCCCCGTACGTCGCCCCGTACATCTGCCCCGTACGTCTGCTACAACTATTACCAACGGGCACCTTAATCACTTTTTTGATTTGTCTGGATGTTTGTGAAGAATGTTTTTGCC
>JAVQKC010080177.1:0-25182 GCA_036025475.1 Philypnodon macrostomus | reverse complement strand
AGTTATCGCGTTCACAGCTAGGATCTACGGACGCGGACGCGGACGCGGACGCGGACGCGGACGAACACCGACGTGATTCCATAATATCGGCGACACGCTGTTTTCGCCGATATAATTATAGCTTTACATGTTGATTATGGGCTGGGTAGTAACAAGTTACATTTACTTTGCTACTTTTACTTGAGTAACTTTTTGAATATAGAGTAGTTTTTTACTTCTACTTGAGCATTATTTTTTAATTAACTATACTCCGTCTTGAGCACAATTCTTGACTACAGTTCCCACCTATGTATGTTACCTAAATACATACTAAATTCAAAAGCTCTATGTTTTTGTTTTTTTGTGCTTTTATGTTATTTTATGTTATTTTCTGTTGAATAGGTTATCAGATATGTATTTCTCCAAATACTTGAGTATAAGTCATTAATTTGGACAAAAATGACTCTTACTTGACTTGGCTACTGGACCCAGCCACCTTGATAGCTTCATCTATTCTCATTTCATTAGCATTCTCATATTTGGCCAGATGTGAGGCAGGTTCTACTCAGCAACAACTAAGATACAACTGCCTTTGGCAGTGTTTCCAGCATTTTATATTATTACTAATTAATGGGCTTTTGTTAAAGAAAAGCAATAAAGAAAAATGCCAAGTTAAGCCTGTTCTGCCACAAAGCACCTTTTAGATGTGCTGCTCTAAAGGGGCTGATTGTCATTGATTAGGATAGGGAGTATAAAAGAGACAAGGTGCTTTGTGACTTGATAGAATGTGAGTATCTGTGCAATGCATCAATATAACTGATCCTGATTAGGAGACTAGAACAAAGACTCATGAGCTGCGGAGATGAAAATTACAGGCACCATCAAAGCACCAAAAGATAAAGAAAAGTGTGCTCCAGCTTCACTTGCACCCTTGACTCAAAAGGACTTTTGTACAACATAATATACAAGGGAAAATAAACACATGTTCATAAGCACCTGATAATTAAAGATGTGTGCATGCTAATGGAAAGCACAGCTAAAAAAAGATTTGATTTCATCTAAATGCCACTTACCACAGGTTGTTTAAGGTAGAAGCTGCTGTCACGTATGATGTGCTCCAGTAGTTCTTGATCTGCAAACACATAAAAAACAATAAAGATATTTTTATTTGTCTGGATGTTAGTGAAAAATATTTTTGCCAAATTTTGAAAATTCCTTAAAACTACATTCTTCTTTCAGTCTATAGGGGGTGCTATGGAGATAACTGCCATCATATTAGTCAGATGTGTTCAGGGCCGGGGGTTAATTAGGTATTTCAGGTTTGCCAAATATGACCTCCCAATTTCAATTCAAAATGGCCAATTTCCTGATTGCTGTAGGGTGGGGTCACAATAGCTAGGATCTGTGGACGCGGACGAACACCGACGTGATATCGTTGTTTCACCGATATAATGAACAATAAGGATTTTTTACCATTCATTTTATAATTTAGGTAAGGCCAGGATGTTTTACCATGATTCAATGCTGCACCATTCTTTTTTTGTCTGTTTTCCAATTTTAAAGTAGAATAAATCAAAATGTGTGCTAACATTATTCAGTGTATGCTATTTTTATAGCTACTGGCAGTTTCCCTAGGGTACCTTATCACCCCCCTGGGGGTTCTGCCAACTGGACCCTATGAAAAACATTTAAGCAAGCAAAACATATTGATTTATCTCCAATAGAAGAGCTTATCATTATCTGAAAAATAAGCATCAAGCTGTCTCGTTTATAGCACTGGAAGGTTAGTAATAGATAGCTATAGGTACTATTACTGCAGTAGAACTTAAAGATAATCCCTGGAGAATCCACTGAATGCAGTGCAAATCACGTTAGGGCAATGATGGTAGCCTCTATAGAGGTCATAGTTCTTTACATGCTATAAATCACCCACAGAAGGTTGGCCTGAGCATAAAATATTATTGCTGGAGTTCTAACTGAAGAAAGCTGTGAGTTAGACACTGTGATATATTTTCATTACTCAATACTCCTGGTTTAAGAAAGTATAAAACCAAAAAGTATAAAATAACATTTCCTCTCAGCAGCACATAGTTACCGCAGTATTGTGTTTACTGATACTAAGCATTTGACCATTGCACAATACAATGAGTGATGGTGACTGTGGTCAAACAAATGCTTTGTGAAACAGCCAAACCTGAAGAGGACCTCTCCCCAGCCAGATTTTTGTCAACAAATATTCCACACCAGTGCACCAGGCCGGACATTTATCTAATGCTGGACAAGCCAAAAGAGTTACATAATAACTAGCACTAAATTACATGTCACATACACTACCTGTACAATCAAATGCCTTGGGAAATCAAATTGTGACTATGCACAAAGAAAGAACAGAAAACAGAATACAGCAATGTTGTTAGCCAAGGTCAAATCTGTGTAGCTAGTGATAAAATCAGACAAAATTGATATGCATTGCTTTAACATCAGGACACTTTGCACAACGTTTGTGACATGATTTGAAACCTTGGCAGCATAAATTCTCTGGAGGTCAGTGATGAGGATGACAGTCACTCAGACTGAAGACAGTCAGGCAAGAGACAGATGGAGCTAAAAGGAGCTACCTTCATCTAACTGCTGCTTCTTTTTTTATTAAACCTGAAAATCTGAATTTCAATGTATTCACCAACTCTTTAAGGGTTTTAAGATTTAGTGACTGTATGTATTCTCAGTCTCCCGTATACAGCTTACTGGGTGACTTTTTTGTTTACAGCAGATAAGAGTTAAAAATCACAGGATCAATACCAGTGCTTACTGGCATTTACTTGGTACATTTCTCGCTGCTGAAGCATTTCTTCTGTAGGTTAACCACTGACCTCAGCTCAATTTGGGATCAGTCACTCGAAATCTGTGTGTGTGTGTGTGTGTGTGTGTGTGTGCGTGTGTAGTGACAGGCAGGATATGTTTGTGTGTGTCACAGATAAATCAATTTATGAACCAGCAGCTTGCCTGCTCCAACAAGAGGTAATATTAGCACTTCATTTCAAACTACACTTGCTGGCCACTTTTTAGGTACACCATGACTTACTGTTTCTGAATGCAAATAGCTAAATCACATGGCAGAATACAGAGAATGACAACAAATGCTGTGAGCAGTTCTGTGCCAGATCTCAATAGATTGATTTGATATAAGAGAAAGGAAACAGTACCTCAAATACAATCTTAAATCATCTGAGCTACAGCAGCCGAAGACAACCATGAAGGCCATTTTATTAAGGTTAACATAAGTGGCCAGTTTGTGGATTTCCCCAAGAACCACATCCAACATCATCAGTGCAAGAAGAAGGCTCTCATCACAGAATTATTCTAGCCAAAAAAATAAAACAAAAACCCAATTATATAAGTCTAAAATAACTAGGTCCAAAAAATAGTATGCATTTAATTCTAAATTCATAATTCTGCTGGATGTTATTTTGAGCACTCTAGTCACTTCCACCATGTGTAATGTACTATGATGAACTAGAGCAATAATATGGGCCACTGCATTACTGGACTGGAACCTGTGCTGATTTCATCATTTGAGGTGTCCTGCATTAATTGAGGAACATGTATTGGCCAGAGGCGTATCCAAGCTCAGTGGATTGATGATCCAGACCAAAGTCATTCATGCCAACGAGACCTACCTGCTACCTGACCTCTTCATCCCGGGAACACATTAAATCGATCCCAGACAGCTTTCTGCATCAGGAGCCGGGTAACCTCCCGTTCGCGTACCAACCCCGGCGATTACACACCTCTGTGACTTTAGCCACTCGTATAGCACCCTTCTCACAGATAAGAGCTTATAGACCAGATTGATTTGTAGCATCATACTGAAATCCCCCTGATCACTGGAGCATTTCACTTGACTACCTCCTTGTCCTTCAATTTATCTTTTTTCGATTCCTCCCGTCAATTACTGAGCTGGGCAACTTCTCCTTCACATCTCAAATGGCTGTTTGATTATTTGGAATAAATTAGCTTGCGATTTTAGCCTATGCTTTTTTTGGTATCTTGTGTTAAGTAAAACATACAGTATACGTAAATGCAATAGTCTAGTGGAAAACAAAAACATCGCATGTTCAACCACCAGATTTATTACATAGGTTACTTACATTTAAGAGCATTGAATGCCAACTCATATGCTGCTCGCTGCATTTCACCATCTCTGACCTCAGGCAAAGAAAGTCCTCTCCCTTTGCCATAATTTACCAGCCTTTGGGCAGCTGGCTTCTCCAAGTAATTGTTCTGAAAGATGATTGATGCCAGCAGGTAAACACTGTCAGAGAAGCCCTGATGACTTTGGCCACTGGCGGTCAGCTGCAGGTGCTCAGAAGGGTCCTCCATCTCAGCTGTAACATTTTTGTTTTATCATTTATAATTTCACAATGATAAATTATGACCTGATATTTTGTAAACAAATGTGGTCCCACATCCTATACTACTCCTAGTTAGTAAAAGTTAAATGCAGATCGAGTTAATTAACTTCATTAACCTGTTGTAACGCTGTATATTTTCTAACATTGACAGTGAATGTCTTTCTACAGTAAATTGCCATTGCCTGGGCGCTAAACAAAAACAATATTCTAATAAACTGTATATTGTACTTGCAAAACTCGAAATAATAGCTCCTTACCTCCTGTATGTGTTTTGTCCATTTTTCTTAGCGCGTTTTCCGCTAACTAGTGTTAACGCTATCTTTTCAACATGCCCGCTTTATTGTATCACCATGGTAACAGGTGATTTTACATTTTCGAAACATATCCTCTGCGCTGCTAAATCACGACGTAGTCAGAGCTATAGAGATAGTAGATAGTAGAGAGAGTTGTGCCACCGGAGGTCCAAAGAATTTGAACGACGCAGCTTCAAAATAGTTCCACCTTAGCATGATTCACAATGCATTTGAATGCCACTTTTAGCTTGAGTGGCTACTTCCTGGAACTATTGGGATAGTCCGTTGCTGTTTAAAACTTGGCCCATTGTTGTCAATGGGGTGGTCATAACTCTGCCTTTCTACAGCTCTGAATATCGTTTTTGCAGATCATGTAAAACAAATTCAAGGTGATGATTTTAATGTCTTAAAAAAATCTTTACGATTTTGAAAATGTTTGAGGCCTAGGCATTCTAGGTGTGGATTTAATTTTCCACCAATCCTAATTAATAATGATTTACACTCACAAAAATACATTTCCAGTCTTTGGGTCGATTTTATTTAGTACCTGATCAAAAGACATTGTTCTCACTTCTCTCATGGTGGGCCTAGAAAAATATTTGTAAATAATTTTATGTAAAAACAATACTTGCATAAAATGGGTGTGGATTGTTGTAGGGCATTTTCGTGCAGTTGTGCTATTTATTAATGGTGTTGGCAGCTGGCTGCAGGACTGGAATCACTTGCTTCACACCGTCGGACATACACAACTTGGGAAACGAGTGCCCTCTACTGTCTAAATATGGTATCACCGAGCATAAGTGGAAAGAGAGGGTCATCATTATTATTACTGTGTATTGTTTTTTATATAGTGACCATCTCATGATGAAGTTTAGTCAAATAAAGGCTATCAACCATACATTCGCTTTTAAACCCAAGAATTCATTTAAAAAGTATACATTAAAATTAACAAAAGAAAACACATAGTCTCAGTATCAACAAATACTATTATTTTATATGAAAGCTTTGAAATATGAAATTCCTATACACTACAACTAAGATAAAGAAGCACATTCCAGAAAAGCTGCATAAAAAGGTGTTCCTCTTGAAGGCTGCTTACCATTTACCACTGTTAATATTAGCCTCCTTTTCAGCCTCCCATGATGTCACATACAGTACACACATACAGTACACAGGGTCAGAGTCCCACTAAACCACAAAAACTCATTCACTTCATTCACTACTTTTCAAGGTATAGAAATGGGCTGCCTTAACATGCCTATGTGTATTATTAATGGCATATTAGCTTACATCTTTGCTGTCTCGGATGGGAAACAAAAAAGCCAACTCATTAACTAGTCACTCATCATTTTAAACAGAAAAAGATTAGGCAGATCCAGGCTGTGCAGTGAGTGGACTGTGGCATCTAATTTCACAGTAGTGAATAAGACATGCCGAGGCTACCCATGGTTATAATTTAACTTGACAGCAGACTGCATTATTTAAAGTGGTCAAATAATTATGAAAAGGTTGTTGTATATTTACAAAACGCCAAACAATGATTATGAACCAGATGTGAAACTCAGAAAAAATGAAATGTTCAGTTGTTTTGTTTTTGGCTTTAAAAATATAAAGTATAGTGGGCATTTTTACAGTTAAGGCAGGGATGTCCAATGGTGGGTTGGGACACAAGATTGGGTCACATAATACTTATTTGAAGCTACATATTGCTTGAGTTTGATAAAATGGTCAAATCTGGATTTATCAACTATGAAGGTGAATAAATGAGAAAATCTTGACAAATTTGGCTTCTACAAATTTGGCTTCTACAATCAGACCAGGTTAGAAATTACTCACATTGGTTCTATGGCATTGGTTTTTATGCCAGTTGCCCTCCCTGCTTCAACCCTTTCTTTTATCAGGGCTTGGGAACGGCACAAAGTTTGGCTGAATTTTTTTTTTATCTGAACTAAAGGAAACACATTTGAGGAAAGCCATATATTCGATAACCAGGCCAAAATATATGTGCATTATCCAACAAACCTAAATATATCAGGTCACTAAACATTAGGTGAACAGACTACATAGAAACACATAGTTTTACATAATCACTGTGGGGCCTTCCCCATGATAAGAATACTCATGAGAAAAACCATAATAAAAAAGATCCACATAAAGAAGCGGTCCATGACTTTAGCGATCTTCTTCCATTCAGCCACTTTGACGCATGTAGCCTTCTGCTCTCGAAAGCAGTTGGCGATATACTCCACATTACGCACAAGTTTGGTGTCCGAGCCCGGTAAACCACTGGCGTGAGTACAAAACACACAGGGACCAAAAGTTACTGTAGGAAGCTTTTTTTCTCCATCACAGAAGAGAAGTTTCTGTTCATCCAGGTAGCAAGGCATCTTCTGGTCTTCTTTACAGCATTCATCAGTCAGGATTTTGCCATTATAAGATTCATGTTTTCCAGAATGAAAGTCATTTTCATCTCTTGTGATGTGGTGTTGTGTTTTTACTCTAGGATGCTGTTGCGGTTTGGGGGTTTGGGGTCTGGGATATTTCCGGCCCTGTTGCTCCTCATGTTTACTACTGTGCCCTGGTTTACCATTGGACTGACTGTGGGAGCCGTTGTGCTGGTGAGTTATATCGTCTTGTGGGAAATGAGATGTCTGTGAAGTCGAAGAAGGAGATGCACAGTTCTCACCCACCTCGTAAACAAAGAAGATTTTGGACATGTAGTCGATGATGAGGACTTTGGCCCAGTGGGGCACAGGTTTGGCCTCGGCTCCACAGAAATGGATGTTCATGATGAAGATGGTGAGAGCTGTGGATGCTGTGACCATTGTCATTGTAGCAATGTAGTATTTTCCTGTGTAACACAAATAAACAGACGAGGCACACATTTGTTAGTTAGTAAATAGTTTAGTAATTATAGTTCCATAACTAAGCATTGGCTGGTTTGTTTGTCTGTTTGAAAGTTAGCTTGGAGTTTGGTGTAATTTTAAGAAGTAGTATTAGTGCCATAAAGCCAAAAATAATAACCCCCCCCCCCAAAAAAAAAAAAAGAAATGTCTATCTTCTTCTATAGATTAACCTCTAAATAAAGAAGAAAATGGGTTAGGGTTTAACAATTAATTTTAAAGATTTCTTGTGTGAATCCTGGCCTTGACACTACATCTTTACCATAATTAAAGATAGGGCAAAGGCCTTGGAGGAGGTCTGTGCTCAACAATTTGTTCTATTTATGTTTTTACATAGAAACATTAAGTGTTTATTATGCTAAATATATAATAGTGTGACGCATTAGAAGTAATTACCTATTAGTGGCACGCTCTCAGAGGGAGGCATGCTCTCAGCCACCATGAGCTGGAAGACAGTCAGAGCCAAAAGAACAGTGACTCCTAGAGAAACCTTCTCCCCGGAGTCTGCCGGCAGGTAAAACCCCAGCGGAGCCAGAAAGGAGATGAGGAAGCAGGGAAGGAGCAGGTTAAAGATGTAGAACGAGGAGCGCCGCTGCAGGAGTACGGTGTAAGTGATGTCTGGATACGGGTCGGGGCAGCATCCGTACATTATAACGTTCTTAGTGGCTGGCATCCCGTGACATTCCCATTCAACATTTTCAACAAAGTCTGACAGGTCTCCACTGTCCATTCCCATGATTATGTCCACCTATAAAAATGAACAAAGAAAAGGACAATTATAATTTCACAGATGTTATTTCTTATATTCTGGTGTTTTCTATTTCATGTTTGTAGCTGGCTATACTGTGGGTAAAGTAATTTTGTGTGTCCAGCCCCTAATCTTTTACACATACAACAAAATATTATTGAAAAGTTGATCAAAACCTCTACTGCATCACTGGGTTACTATTAGAGGTGCCAGAACATTAACTGTACATTACGTAGTACAGAGTTGCCTTGCCTGTATAGCTATAGTCATTTGTATACTTATAAATCCTTGTTAATAGTCAACTGGTGCGTGCTCTGCTTTCATTCCTAAGCTGTTATTTGATACTCTCTAGTCACCATTTTTTACTGTCCTCCATACCTGGTTTCCATTGTACGTCCAGGAGCCAAAGGTGAGGTTACACTGCTGGCTGTCGAATGGAAAGTAGGAAACGTCCACCACACATGAACTCTTGGTGATAGCAGGAGCATCCCATGTTATTTCACCATTGTACCGCAGCTTGATGTTAGTGTCCATGGGTCCTGAGAAGTCATCATCAGCCCTGCAGAGAAAAAGTATCAAAATGGATATAATCTATGATAATAATTCATCAATTTTATATAGCGCTTTTCACAACTACTCAAAGACGCTTTACATATTTGTACATTATTCATTCACTCCAGTCACACCTGGTGGTGGGAAGCTACTATGTAGCCACAGCTGCCCTGGGGCACACTGACGGAAGCGTGGCTGCCAGTTTGCGCCTACAGCTCCTCCGACCACCACTAAACACCAATCACACAACCACATTCATTCAAAGGCAATGTGGGTTAAGTGTCTTGCCCAGGGACACAACGACAGTGTGCGCTCGGACGGGGACTCGAACCACCGACCCTCTGGTTGAAGGGCGGGCGCCTACCCACTGCACCACTGCCGACTGATTTGTATTATATAACTATTTTGAAGCAACAAAGATGTATCGATTGTCTACCTTTAGCAAGTTTGTCTTTAGTTTGACAGCCTCTACTGTTGTTGCCTGCTGTTTTGGCTACTGGTGTTTAAAAGTCATCTGAGGCTCGGCCTGTAGCAGTGTTCTTTTGTTCGTCACAGAACACAAAGTCTGTCACTGTCCGGTTTGTCCTTGAGAGACATTTCTAACTGATTGAAGGGACCTCCGTTATACAAATAGAAGCATAAGCAGCATGTTTTTTGGGTAATTTGGAAAATATATTTATTTATTTTTTACCCTAGAGATGCCATGGCGTGGTCAAAATGATGCTTTTAGTGAAAGAATATCTCTGCAGTAAAGAGTCCATTGTTATGAGACTGTTCCCCACAGAGGAAGTCACTGTCTCGAATAAAAAAACAGCTAAAGTTTGGGCCCATTAAAATCGAACTGCCTGGTGACATTTTTTAGGTGATTTAGAGATCCATGCATATATATTTCTGTGAAACTTTCAGTGGCATCTTGAGTATTCATATTTGCCTTCCAATATCCAACTCATTCATATATAATGGTCAGCTTACTGTGACCTGAGGATCATATTTTAGTGGATTCTGCATAAATAACTGTGAATGGGGATTTTTATCTGGGGCCTGAAAAATAATTGTTAAATCATCCCATTGATATTATATTAAATATCAATCTTATACTTTTATGAATGAATATGAGGCCCAGGTGCATGGTTGCATCATAGTTAGCGCTCCTGCATACCCTCCCTGTGTTACTGTGGGTTCTCTCTGGGTGCTCCAGCTTCCAAAGATGAATCAATGAATTAATAATGCCTCCCTACACAATCACACAAAGATAATAGATGTACATCAGCATTACATTCCAAATGTGGTCTTGATATAGTTTCATTTACTGCCTGACTCATTCTCCACCCACCTTTCTTTGATGCAATGTATAGAGACTTCATGGTAAAGGTATTTTTTTGCTGCATAAGGCACTGATGCACTTTATAAAACAGATGACATTGTGATGGAAGAGAGTTATGAGAATATTTTAAAACTCCATCTAAAGACATCAGCCAGAAAGCTAAAGGCTTGGATGCAAACGGATGCTTTAGCTGGACATTGATCCAATGGAGACTTCCAAAATTGTAAAAGCCTGGCTTATGTCCAAGAAAGTAAACATTTTGAAACCCATCATAAAATCCTGACCTGAATCTAATTGAAAATACAGATTCATGCCATATTGCCCCAAATCAGACTTGAAAGGGGAAAACACATTTTCACTGGAAATTTGACAATTACAGTTTCTTGCAATTTAGCTTTTTTTGGTCACATTTTTCATGAGCCCTACTTAGAGATTTGGAGACTAGCTTAAAAGTTGTTACCCTTTAAATGGTCTATAAACAGGATTTTCAGCAAAAATAACATAAAATAACGTTAATTTCATTTTTGTATGTGTAGCACACGTTGTGATGAGTAAAAAAAGCTCTGTTTGGTCCTCCGTGGTTTCCTCAGTAAATATGTAAACACAATATATTGTGGAGGGTACAGATCTGTTAACGTTAGCTTGATTAGCTCCTTGAACAGAGCTAACTGCTACACGCTGCTGTGGAGAAGGTGAATGTTTAGCTCTGGCCGCTGTATTTTGTGGATCACTTTGTAAAACATGCCGTGTACATACTTGCTCTTTGCTGTGTCTCAGGAGTTTGGTTTATTTCTGTGTCAGCGCCGGAGAGAGTAGTTTTGAAACAGGAGCGGTTATTTGTTTACAGGGCTATCTCCGGAGATAGTGGTGCTCCGGGGCAGGGCTGAAGTTTACTTTAGACTTTAGACTAAATACTAAATATATCATATTTAAGTTATTTTATATGATTTGTTTCAAGCATTTTACTGAAAAACTACCCGTACGGCTTATTTTGGGTATTGTTCTATTGTTAGATGTAGAAATCAATATTTTCTTTCTATAACCTGTAAAAAAAAAAAAAAACATAAACAAGTCTTCAATAGTTAAATAGAAAATAGGGAGCAGTATTTGTGGAACAAAATGGAGTAAATTGGGTGTATAAATTAGCATCACTATACGGTTATTCCTTATTCTGTTAAATAAAGGAACAGAATAGTTTTTGCGTTTTGTAGCTGATTTTCCAGCCTCTACAGTGTGTGAACTTGGAGGTGTGAAAGGTGCAGACCATTTACACATGAACTGCTCTGATCTGGACATTTCTGCTGAGTCTGTGTCCAGCTGGCAGCGGGCCACTCTGATTGGCCAGAACAGTGATTACCTAAATGTTGGATGTAAACAGCGGTGGGTGTAATGTACTCTCGCTCTGATGTGATGGATGTGGAGTCGTGGGGGAAGCCAGCAAGACGCATTGATCTGTCTGATCTCGTTAATCTGGAGTCTGGACTCTCAACTGAGCTTTTAGTGAGATGAAGATTGTTGAGATGGATACAGCTTACAACAAACCACATCCACCTGCATTCATGGTCTCTGTTGATAAATATAAAAAATGTAGTTTGAAGCATAATGCAGAATTGGTTCATCCAAATTGCTTTTAAAAGTCTATAACAAATAGACTCTCCACGTTGATATATCTTGTGATCTTTGTCTGCTTTGTTGGTTTTGAAGTTTGAATTCAAAGATTGTATATCAAGACAAAGGAAATGTATCCACTGAATTCAGACTGGTCTGATTTAAATTAGTTTGAAGTCTATGGATATGGCATAAAACAAACATGATTAATAGGAGAAATTATCATTTTGTTTATGGCATATCTCATGTTATGTTCCTTTGTTGATTTTGAATTCAAGGACAGTAGAGAATCATCCATGTAATTCACAGAGGGCTGAGAGTAATTATAGAGAGAAGCATGACAGACTGTAGAGGCTGGCTGCACAGTCGTCCTACCGTCACACAGAGGCTTGATATCATTAAAATAGATTATGTGTATGAGTATGTATGGTTTTAGAGGGATTGAGAAATAGTGATTCTAGTTTATTGTTGTGATTGTATGTGAACATATCAGGCCTTTGATTAAAGCTTTTTGAATATTTTTTATTCCAAAAGAAGTAGTAGCAAGGTGGTACATGATTACTTTAACATGCATGAATGAAACAAAATGCTACTTCAGGTATGTTCTTGGAAATAACAGCTCAGAAAAATCTGCTTACCTTTAATTATCTTCAAGCAGTGGCCAATAGAAGTCAGATTTTGGCTTCCGTCAGCATTCTGTCCATTATTCATATCTGTCTGTAGTTGACACTGAGAGATGAGTCAAATCACCCACTTTGTATTTGTATGAATGATGTTCTGTCCCGAAAAGAATGATAAAAGATTTCTTTCATATTTTTGATAGTCTGTCATCACTTTTTGGGGACTATCTGAATATTGTATTTTTGTCAGAAGAAGGACTTATATATCAAACATTCATTAATCTATTCCCACTTCTTTTTAGTGGTGCCTATCACAGTAACTGGACCTTAGCTGGTATACACCCTGGTCTGAACAATAGCCAGCTAGTCACAGGGCTGACACAAAGACATACATAGGCAGACACCAGTTGATCTCACATTCATTCACTTGGGGCATTTTAGTCACCCATTCTCCTAACATGGATGCCCTTGGATGATGGAAGCTAACACAGTAGCAGTAACACAAGGGGAAATGCAGACTCCAAATCTGAGTCGGTTGGCTGGGGGACTGAGCTTTGAGGCAGGAGCTAACTGCCAATGTGCACCCCACCATATTATCCAAACATACATACTTTTTTAAATTTAATTGTTCGCTCTTTCCTTTTTGCCCTTGACATCTGCTGTCTGTGCTCCTGCGCTGGTTTCGGGAGTCTGGGTGGATACGTCCCATTTCCTCGTGGGACACTCTCTGGTTGTGAGCCACGATGTGTTTAGGCTGTACAAAGAGGTAGAGGCTCTGAGTGTTGCTGATAAAACGAGGAGCAAAAAGCCGTGCAGCATTCGGGACAGGACCTTTGGGTTTGAGACCGGGCCACAGAGACATGAGGTTTAGTCGGGTTTAATCCAAGTCCGAGTCCTGGATTTTGTATGTCTCAGGTGATGGCATCTTGCAGATACATTGTCATGCAAATAAAAAGAACACACGCTTTATAATGATATTTCTTAATGTTATTTTAAATATAGTTATTCTATTATTTTGTAAAGAACTAGTCTAATACCATATTATTATGTGGTAACTGTTTTCAATATAAACATTTAAATAAAGTATATTGGAGAATTGCACTCTGCAATCTATATTTTATATATGTATGTATGTATGTATGTATGTATGTATATATATATATATATATATATATATATGTATGTGTGGTGTGTGTGGTGTATGTTTGTTGTATGTGTGGTGTGTGTGGAGTATGTTCGTTGTATGTGTGGGTGGTGTATGTGTGGTGTGTGTGGTGTATGTTTGTTGTATGTGTGGTGTGTGTGGTGTATGTGTGGTGTGTGTGGTATATCTGTGATTTGTGTGGTGTGTGTATGTGTTGGTGTAGTGTATGTGTGTGGTGTGTGTGCTGTATGTGTGGTGTTGGTGTAGTGTATGTGTGTGGTGTATGTGTGGTGTCCATGTAATGTATGTGTGTGGTGTTGGTGTAGTGTATGTGTGTGGTGTATGTGTGGTGTCCGTGTAATGTATGTGTGTGGTGTGGGTGGTGTATGTGTGTGGTGTGTGTATGTGTGGTAATGGGAGCTCATTACAGACGGACAAACCACTGTAAATATTTAAAAACCTGCCCATGGCTCAGCTGCAGCGCATAATATTAATAACACATTCAGCGCCTGTTACACACCGTTTTACTGAGATCAGCGGAAAAAGTGTAAAAATGGTGTTAGTCCCACTGCTTTTGGTTAATTCATAGCCTATATATGTGTCTGACTGCTGGTTTGTGGTTTAAATACTATAATATTTCCCCATAGAATTACTTGTAGCCCATGGATTCAGCAAAAATAGTTATTATCATTTTTAATTACATTAGTCCACCATAGTCTTGATATATGAAACGTAGCATGGATTTTTCAGTCATGACCAATCTTAACAATAGTCACTCATGCATACAGCTATTCATATAATTGACTAATAACCCAATCTAATTTAGAACTTTAGGTAAATGTCTGATTGGGCATAGCAGTTATTCAAAGTTCCCAGACACATGAATGCACCATCAGGGTTAGGGAGACAGTAACTTGGATCAGTCATGTAGATGTGTATAACACTGTAAATAAACTGTATTGATTAAATAAGACATGCAGATACACTGTTTCAGGTACACCTACAGAGAAAATTGATTTTGTAGTTGAGAACAAAGTGTGAAATAATCTGTCCTTTTTGTAAAAACTAACTTTTTCTCAATATCACCCCTCACATTTTAATTGTATCCTACTGTACAGAGAAGTAAGGCCTGAAGACATTATGAGAAAGTCAAGAGCAGCTCTAATGAGATTGTTTACTGCTTGTTTTCTGACACATATTTCCGTTTTGTTGCTGAGTCTTGTCAGTTTTTACATATTTCTTCACATTACCAGGTGCACCATACCGCAAACGTAGACTTGTGTTTGTATCCCTCCTGTTTTTTCACATTCACGTCCTGATATTTTATTCACACTTTATTGAATGTGTTGTGAATGTGGGTCTTTCTTTGATCTGGTTTCAGTTTGATAAGTTTTTTGACAACGTAGAGCAGCAACCTCGCACGTTTTATCCGATCATGCTACCTGAATTTTGTAGGTTAAGTTATATATAATTTAATATATTTGGCTTATTTATTATATTTTTTATTAGTAGTAAATTTACAATGTCTTTTGTTGCTGTTGATGTGTCTAACCTTGTGTTGCCTTTGGGTCAAATACAGTCGACCCGAAGATGCTCAACATGGTAGGGCACAGATGCATGTGTGCTTAAAAGATTACTTTTTTTTTTACATTTTTACATTTGCCACATAGAATAAGCTAAAGCCAGTAAATTTCATAGTAAAAACATGTATATTTTTCTCCTTGTAAAAACTCAAAACAGGTCAATTTGACGAAAGGCAACACAAGGGTAAATATGATGAGAATCGGTATACATTTTTATCAAATCTGTCTGTGTTTTTTATAATGTGAGTTTGGTGTTATGTCAGTGTACAGTGACCATGATGCAACCCGCCTGAAAGCATTTAAAAAAACTTTACTTCAATCTCTTATTGCTACAGTGAAATCAGCGGATAAAATATGTATAAATAAATATGTAAATGTGGGTTTATAAGTAAAGAACAATTATTTTTATCTATTGCACTAATCTCCAGATGAATTCATATCATACAGTGCAGTTTGTTTCTGTTCATATCATTATAACGGCTGCAGATTAACCACACCATTCAATCACCTCCGGAAATGATCTTTGGCACTGTGGATTACTGTAAATGTGCAAAACCAAACCCAAGCATTTATTTTTAACTTCAGTAGATCTGCTTTGCTCAGTGTTTTCCTATGTTTCCCACAATGCCCTGGGACAAACAGACCCCGCAGGTGTCAATAGTTGTTTTTTAAGCAAAGAAACGAGAAGTCAGCTGGTTTGCACTCCTCCTTGGGACCTGCGATTTTCCTTCTACTGCTGAGAAAAAAGGAAGAAACTAGGGCAGGGGTAAGGTTTTGAGTCTTAGGAAGGAGATGGACGAGGAAAGTGAAGGAGAGCTGGAGGAGGGAACATTGTTGGTGTGAGATGTAATTTATTTCTACCTTGTGTGTGGTCCTCTGTTATTATCGTGTCACTGATGGTTATTTTGACGGTTCCATCTGTGGGGGGCGCCATCTCATTTACTCGAAATAAAAGGCTGCAGTTTGTCAAATGGAGGCGGCCATTTTAATGTGACCTTCAGACTCCACATAATGACCAGAACAAACTCAAAACTGAAACATTTGAGGCTAAATATTCACTTCCAAACATAAGTCAATGTGTTATAGATTCTAATGTAACATGTTTACTAATATGTTCACAAAGATATTTCACCTGCTGTTGTGTCTTTCTGTTGTGCCCTCAGAACCAGTTCCACCTGCAGATGGTGAAGGGTGTCCCAGAGTCAGGCCTGTCCCACCTGTTGATGACCGTCCTTAGGCGCTCTGGGTGGAGAGAGGGCACTGTGGTGCTTTGTCGTGGTTGGGAGGAGGCACGGGGCTTGCTGGAGCTCCTTAATGATGACCGAACGGAAGCGTCCTGGGGCAACAGTAACACCTGGCACCTGCGAGCTCTGTTGAACCTGACCCAGTCGGCCCATGATGACACTCAGATCCATGACTTCCTTTCCCGTCACTTCAGACACAACCAGCCCCCACCCGCTTCGGTGCTGCTGTTTGGGGCGGACCCACAGTGTGCTGCGGCTGTGCTGCACAGTGCCCAGGACCTTGGGCTGACCCTTCCCATGGTGCACTGGGTCCTGGGACAACCGCTCAGCCCTGACGCTCTACACGCCATTGGGCTGCCCCTCGGCCTGCTGGCCTATGGTGAGGTAGAACAAAAACCATTGGACTTCTACATCCGGGACGCCCTACAGTTGGTCTCACGGGCCATTACTTCAGCCACTATGGTGCGACCAGACCTGGCTCTGATCCAAAACATGGTAAATTGCTACGACAAGCCTAACAAACAAGAGGTGCAGTCATCAGGAGAGTACCTGTCCAGGTAAGATTCTTTTGGCTTTTGATTTTACATGTGATTGACTAAGGCATTTCTTTGAAGAAAATATCACTGTCATATTCTTTAAAACCTAAGCTCTTTAGAAGACATGATCCTTTTTTGTTCTAAGTGATAAATCCGACTGCAGCTGATCAACAGTCTCTCTAAAAATACGAGCTGCTGAAAACATATTAATATCTCCATGTGGTTGAACATATCCAGCTCTCACACAGATGTGTTCTTATTCCCAAACACAGTGTTCAGCTAACTTTCACTCAGTGAATATAAACCAGTCTGAATGTAACTTATACATGAGCAGATTTATTAAAGAGCTTAAAGCTGTCCTCCCTTCTCTCTGACCTCCAGCTGCAGCCTCTCATCATCAGCACAAACCACAGAGTGAAAACTGGAATACACTATAGCACCAGCCACTGCAACATGACACATTCTCTGTTGTCTTAGAGACACAAATATTATAAATATCTTCAACGAGATCCACCTTGTATTCATTCACCCCAGTGATCCAGCAGGTTTGTCTATTCACACATACTTCATTGTTATTGCATACATACTTGTACAGGCAACAGCACCACTAAATGTCTCTGAGTCCTTTAAATGAGATAAATGACTCTTTAATCTAGTGACCTAAAGCAAAAATGGTCATAAACGAGTATTTGACTCAGGAAAAGAAGATAAGCGTTGTGTTTAAATGAGGATAAAAGGTTTAGGTGGTGTGATCAGTTCTCTGATGGAAAAAGATCAAACAAATTCAGTGAATATTAAATTACTCCGACGGTGAGAGAAGATAAAGCCGTTAGAGGGTGGATTATTGGCTGCAGAAGAAGAAAGACTAAAGAATCGTGAAAAGAAATAAAAAAAATAAAAGTAAAACATTTTCACAGAAGTTCAGTCGAGTCATGAGCTGACTAGGATTGTGTTGTCCTTAAGTGAAACTCTTATTCCCATCTGTTCTAAGGGCCTCTCACACTCACGTTTACAAAGACAGAATACAACAACTTTGAATGATGTAAACCATAGATCTGCTGGAAACACCCCCTTTTTCCACAACGTCATACTGTATAACTCTGAACTATACAAAGCTGTATTTAATCAGAGAACATATAATTCTGAAGTGATGATGAAAGCTCACTCAGAGAAATCAGTCTAGTAGCTTCAAGAGGCAAGAGAAATCATTTCAGATTCTTCTGAAAATACATTTTTTTAACTTTTAATGCTCCTACTCTATATTTGAACTTTGCCTAAAACCAAACCAGTTTCTTGTTCATTTAAAAAAAACTTGGGTGAGTGAAGTGAACCAAGTCCTAACCACATTTTCTATGTTTAGGTTCTTTCCCAACACGTCTTTCTCGGGCCTGACTGGACCAGTGGAAGTGGACCATAATCGGTCCCTAGTGCTCACCTCTCAGCGCTTCCACATCTGGAGCCTGCGTCGGGACGCTCTGGGCCAGCCCACCTGGGTGACTGTGGGCAGCTGGGATGGGGGACACTTGCAGGTGGAGGACCAGGGGGTGTGGCAGGGCCCGAAACCCCGGTACAGGACAGATGGAACGGGGAGACACAAGGGCCGCTGGAGGCCCGGGATGCCTGTGGCAGGAAGCAGGGTGCGAGTGGTGACTCTGGTGGAGCACCCCTTTGTGTTCACGCGGGACGTGGACGAGGACAGCAGCTGTCCAGCCGGGCAGTTCTGCTTGGACGCAGGGACCAACAATTCAGAAACTCTGGAGCGGTATTTTCGTGAGGTGGGCAGAGGGAATGCCAGTGTGCTGCCTCGAGAGGCTGCTAAGTGTTGTTATGGATACTGTGTTGATTTACTGGAGAAACTGTCTGAGGATTTAGGATTTGAATTTGACCTGTACATTGTTGGAGATGGGAAGTATGGGGCGTGGAAAGGGGGTCGCTGGACAGGGCTCGTGGGAGACCTTCTGAATGGTTTGGCAGATATGGCCGTCACTTCGTTTAGCATCAACTCTGCTCGGAGCCAGGTTATCGACTTCACCTCTCCCTTCTTCTCCACCAGCCTGGGCATCCTGGTCCGGAGTAAGGACACAGCGGCACCCATAGGAGCCTTCATGTGGCCCCTGCACTGGTCCATGTGGGTGGGCATCTTTTTGGCACTACACATTACCGCTCTTTTCCTGACACTGTACGAGTGGAAGAGCCCTTTTGGGATGACACCACATGGACGTAATCGTATGAGGGTGTTTTCATACTCCTCAGCTCTCAACCTGTGCTACGCCATCTTATTTGGACGGACAGTTTCATCAAAGACACCAAAATGCTGGACGGGTCGCTTCCTGATGAACCTATGGGCCATCTTCTGTCTGCTGGTGCTGTCCAGTTACACTGCCAACCTGGCTGCAGTCATGGTCGGAGAAAAAACCTTTGAAGAGGTGTCCGGAATCCATGATGCTAAGGTAAGAAGGAACACCTAATCTTAACTACTAACAACAGAACATTGTGGAGTCTAAATGGCCTTTAGTAAAAAGTATGTTAATGGTCTGGTCAAGAGTCTCTGTTTGTGTCTGTGCTACTAAATTCCTATTGCCCAGTTTGTACCTCACCAAAAGCCCATATGTAGCTTCAGTCACTTCTGTAGTTCTGATGAACGAATGAATGAAAAATAACCATTTTGTAAAGTATGTCCAGAATTTTAACTCCTTCATGTTTCCGAAGTCACATTCATTATGCAAACACATTCGAATTCCTCCCATAATGAACTTCTGCTTGATGCTATTTATAGATCATAAAAATAGTGAGCACATATTTCTAGAGGGTAATCTTAAATATGACAGCTGTAATGAGCACTTAAGTAATATTTAGCCTTTCAGAGTTGTTTCTTCTTTGTAATTGCAGCCTATTAAAACTCCATAAAGTCCTCAGACGTGTCATTAGACATACATCATTTAGTGACAAATAGTAGCGCTGGGTACAGGTGGCTCCAAAAAAAAGGTCTCTGAGCGCTACAGCAATGTTTTCAGCAACTCACTGTTTTTTTAATGATTATTGATTGTTATCTGCAGATTCATTATTGTGTGTTAATGGAGAAATCCCATAGAGCTGATAAAACACAGAGTTTCCCAGCACTCCTGTAGTGGCTTCAGTCTGGGCTTAGCTGCACTCTGACTCTTTATTCATTAACTTTCTGCTTCTTGTCATAAAATAATTGAAGATTAAATTTGGTCTTTGGATCACCTGCTTGGTCCTAATTACGCTTTTAATTCAGCAGCTGATTGGACCATCAAACACCACTGTGGATATTTATGCAGCGAGACGGCTGGGAGCTGAGGCACGTTTTAATTGGACGTCCATCTGAATTATTACACTGTAAATTTTTTAACAAGCAAAGTCTCAAAACGACCCAAGATTCACATATTTTATTTTTAAAGGGGTCATTGTGATATCCCACATTCACACACTGTCCATGGTAAACTCTCTATGTTGCCACAGCTGACTAACATCTAATTCTATGTGATAGTCATCTGCAGCCTATCCGACCACCACCAAACACATTACATTCACACATTCAGGGTGGGTGAAGTGTCTTGCTCATGGACAACAGCAATCAGTATGAATTAGTTAATTATTGGACAGTCTGCTCTTTCACCTGAGCTACTACAACTCCAATGCAAGGGACCTAAAAAAGGTCCCTTTAAGTACTTAGTATTTTTATTACATTTTTGTTTATTTTGAACTTCTGTATATTTTGCAGCTTCACCATCCATCCCGGGGCTTTCGCTTTGGCACAGTCCGTGAGAGCAGTGCTGAAGATTACATGAAAAAGAGTTTTCCGGAGATGCACGAGTATATGAGATGCTTCAACGAGCCCACCACTCCTGAAGGCGTCGCCACTCTGAAGTAAGGGACCACATGCCATGTGACACTGTGGTCATGTTTTCACTAAAACTCTGCTTTTAGCTCATTCCAGGGACAGTCAACACACTCACATATGTTGTAGTACAGGCAGTTTATTGAATCTAAGTTTGAAGTTGCAAATACATGGACAAAATCATGTGTACTGATGTAATTTGGGGCAGCAAAAAAATACACTCATCTTATAGCTGCATAATTCAGTGAAATACCTTTTAAAATTTAACATTTATAGAGATAAGTTGAATACATTTTAATTTACAGTTATATATTACTTCCTGTAAAGACAGAACGGGACAGTTCTTCTAATCGCCACTTGAGGCAGAACCCTATATATATATGTATGTATGTATGTAAATATAGCTGGACTTAAAATCTAGTTTAATTTCATTGTCACTCGAGTGACACATACAATTCCTAATATATACAGTATTTATGTAGTTTAGTTAAGTTTAGTTTTTGTGCATGAAAAGGTGTGGAAAACTGTTTTGTTTTGCTGGCCTATTTATTCCTTTGTCATTTCTCTGTGTGTGTGCTATTCCTATTTTATGTGTCTCTTTTTGTTGTGGCTAAGGCGGCAATGGAGATAAAGCTGACGGAGATTTCTATGGCGCATTGTTTTGGAAATGCTCATCCTCTTTCAAAAAATAAATATTAAAATCCACCGTGTAATTATAGTTTCTGACAGACAATTAACAAGTCATTAGTTTGAGTGACGATATCTCACACGATCTAGATGTTACATTAATTCTTCGAGTGCATAGATAACAGCAGATAGACCATTCCATTTAAGTAATTAAGCACTGTAAATATTAACTAGTTAACCTTACTTAAAAAATACCTCAAAAATACCCAATTACCAATTGTCTTAGAAATGGCAGCTCTGATTTTCCTTTGTTGCTGATCTTGCAGGACCTTCATGCTGATGATCCAGGAAAATCATTAGTTATTGGTTGTATCAGATTTCAACTGGTTTCGTGTTAGGGCCAGGGCCAAGGTTAGGGTGGTCAATCAAGTGGTTAAGTTTAGGGGAAATCAGATCGATCATGTAAAGGTCAGCCCTGTGACTGACCATTGTCATGGGGATACTCCACCTACGGCCCATAGTTGCTGGAATAGGCTACTGTCCCACTATCTCTAACAGAAATATGCACATATCCATTTGATCCATTTATACACTATAAACAATACTAGTGACATTTGAGGCAACAAGTGTCTTGGTTTTATTTTTAAGTGAGGTTAACTTCAAATTTTACAGTGTGGTTAGACTTGTTCATCCACAATAAATGATGTGTTTACATGTTGTTTTTGCAGTACAGATAAGCAGTTTAATTAGCCTTACAAAAAAACACAATGCTTCAATCAGATAATCAACTAGTGATTATCCAACATGGCTGCTGTATAAAAAGTGATTGCGGCTAGCAGAGCCTTGTCCGTGGAGCCCAGTTCTGTTCACAACTATTATTATGGCATCTTGCTTAGTGCCTTCTGTATATGCACAGAAATATTCATGCAATAATTATGCTTTTAAACAAGAAGGTCCTCTCCCAGTTTGGGGCCGTGCACTTTAATGACCTAATAATGCTCTTGGCATAGTTTGGGAAATATGAAGGTTGGGGTCATTTTTTTCACCCACTAAAGTGCCCCATACTTTTTTTTCCATTTGTTCAAATGCGATGAAACATTCCCAGCTGATCCGAGACCCGAACTTTCTGCTCAATTTCACCCCATCATCATCACACAAAGCTGGGGATGTCTTTTTGAGTTGGAGCAGCGATGGGGACCGTGGTCTTTAAAGTTGAGTTTCCATGGCGACAAACCCTGTATCACATGAGCCAGTTCGAGGTCACAGTCAGTGCTTTTGGCTTCTTAAAACAAGACAGTTGAGAAACTTCATTGGCCATTAGAGAGAAAAAGAAATATTAGACTTAAATGCACTCATGCGATTGGCTGAGCAGCTGAACCACTTACGAGTTGAATTAGTTTACCAGCAGTGGGAGAAACAGCTGTTTAAACAAGGCATAGTGCCAATAGCAGACTGGTGTGTGTATCGTTCACTTGGACATATACTTGTAAAACACATCTGTGTGCATTGTTAAAGCAGTGTCCTAGGTTCAACTATTATTCAATATTATATATATTATATATATATGGGCCTTTACAACTAACTAACTTCCACAGAAGTCCAGAAGGCCAGGTACTTCACATTAATACCTATTTAATTATTTGGACCATCTGCCTCTGACGCGGTACTTTAAGAGACAGCATGTTGTTTAGATTAGTAATGCTAATAGTGCATAAAACGTGTTTGTTGCTGCCAGAATGACAGGCGTTTGGTCCAAACCTAGTCTCTACAATGTTGTGTCATTTATGTATAAGATATCCATATATGAGATTTGACTCCACAATTAGGCAGGTAAACATACAGTCTTTGTTTTTCCCCCAATAATAATCCAAACAATGGTACTTTTGTCTAGCATAGATACATGACTGGGGTACTCACTTGTTCTTTGTAGTAACCATGTGTATCTGTGTTGAAGGACAGATCCTCCTCAGCTTGATGCTTTCATCATGGACAAAGCCCTGCTCGACTATGAAGTGTCCATTGATGCTGACTGTAAACTAGCCACTGTCGGAAAGCCATTTGCCATTGAAGGTAAGTCTGTCTGCAGTCAATGTGTTTCTGAAAGCTATGGTTCATGATAAGGTGTCATATTTGATTGTGAGCTTCACTTCAGTCAACAAGCTATTTTCTCAGCTATCAAAATCAGCCATAGTATTTAGTGTCCGCAAAAAGGTGAATTGAACAATTGCCTTCAGTAATCAATCTGAAACGGTGCTGTTCTTTTCATTTAAGCATACCTTTGGTTTTATTCAGATGAAAACAAATGCCAAATAAGTATTATAGAATTGGCTCCAGAGATATTGCATTTACTGCTGAATTAGAAGACTCCTGGTTAAGGCACTTAATTTTAACATTCCGAGATGTCTTTGCAGAGGCTTGCACTTCAGTAGATTGATTGAGTCACCCTGAAAACCATACATTTTTACCTGTCACTCCTTGACTGAACGCTAATGTGTGTTTACTCCATTAGGATTCGAGTGTGTATGTGTGGTTTGAAGTTCACTTCCTCTTAGTGCTATTTTTTTTCACTGAAATAAGTTTCATAACGTTTCATCATCGCAGGCTTCAGAGCAGAGCTGAGTCTCTTCAGACAGTATCCAGTTTAAAGTTTGACTTGGATCAGTTTCACCTGCTGACACAAAGTAGAGCTTAATCACTACTGCACGTAACAAATGTGACAGGAATATCAACTACACCTATTCAATTATCATCATAGGAATAAAACCACTTAAGGGACTGGATAGAGACTTGACTGACCGAATGTTCAGATACCGGTTTGGTTTTTAAAAATGAACAGGCAATAATTCAGCCTTATATCTCACTACAAGCTTCTAGTTGATAGTAATGTCTCATTTTGGCCAAAATGTCACTTCACCCCACAAAATATACAAAATCCCTGTTATTCATCTTTATATCTTTATCTACATGAAAATGGTTCATTTTGATGAGATTTTATATTAGGTTTTATTGCCAGATTTTAATTAAAAACTACATTTAGATATCAAATACCAAGACTTTCATAATTGTATGTCTCATTTTGTGGAAGTGACCTGAAGTGCACCATCAGTCAGTCAATAATTATGTTTTTAGTCTCAATCACCTTTTAGCCATTTGCGCTAGCTTTCTCTTTACTACTATCACTCATTTTGCCATAAATGTCCAACTTGAACGTGTATTCATATCACTTGTGACATAGATAAGGTTATTTTGATCTTTTATGCATTTTAACAAAGCTAACTTTCTATGTTTCCAATATTGTTCATTGCAGGTTATGGTATAGGCCTCCCTCAGAACTCACCACTCAGCTCCAACATGTCAGAGTTCATCAGCAGATACAAGTCCGATGGCTACATGGACCTTCTTCACGACAAGTGGTACAAAATGGTTCCCTGTGGAAATCGGGGGTTTGCTGTCACGGAGGTTGGTAATTTGAGTTTGATGTTGAAGCAAATATGTACAATCTTCTGTATGGGCCTACACAGATTGCCAATGTTAACCTGAGGTGCGAAAAGGATCTAATATTTAGGTTTACAAATAGCCCAGTCTGAAAGTCTAAATTTAGGATGACAAAATGCAGTAAAGGGAAAAGGACCGGAAAAGGGTGGCTTGCCCTCTCCAGGTCGGAGGAGAGCCCCTGCCTCAAGTGGAGGAGTTCAAGTATCTTGGGGTCTTGTTCACGAGTGAGGGAAGGATGGAGCGTGAGATTGA
>JAVQKC010080162.1:0-16863 GCA_036025475.1 Philypnodon macrostomus | reverse complement strand
GGATCCCTCTATCATGTGGTTCTCCCTAAGGTTTCTCTGTATTTTTGGAGTTTTTCCTTGCCGCGATGGAGGGTCTAAGGACAGGGGATGTCCTGGGACAGTCCTGTTGTTTGTGTGTTATTTATTGTTTATTATCTGTTTGCAATGACCCTGTTTATTGTTTACATGCATCTCTTTTTGTGAAGCCCTCTGAGGAAACTGTGTTGTGATGTAGAGCTATACAAATAAAATTGAATTGAATTGAATTGAATTGTTGTTCCAAAATGATCATTTCTAATATGTAGGGTTTGAAACAGTTAGAGAAAAAAAAGATAATTGGAAATGTCTAATTCTAGACTGACAAAATGTAATAATAATAATATATCTGTGGATTCATAAATACATCTATATCAGATATTCATTTTGGAGAGGAAACAAACAAGAAACAAACAAAATTTTGGTATCAGAATCAGTATCGGTCAAATTGGAAATTGAAATTTTGGCATTGGTATCGGCAGAGAAATTTCATATGGGTGCCTCCCTAGTACAAACTATATATTATAAAAAGATACGTTTTCTATTTACAAGTGAGGCCATAAGTCAATTCACACAGTGCCAGAATGTACCACTCTGTGAAGAGACCAGGACAATCCTCTGATACTTTGACAGATAAATAGTTAATTATTTGAAAACGATTCACCTTTTCATTTAGTCCCCATTATGTCAGATTACTTGAGACTAAATGTCATTATTCTGTGACATTGTATGTAACTGCAGCACTATACAGGTCCTTAAAATTCTATTTGAAGCTTGTCCAAAAAAGGTCCTTTCAGGGTCCTGAGACCAAACGGGGTTGGAACAAACGACTAAAAACGCGTAATGGACCAAGGTATACACTAATGAAAAATAATAGTTAAAAAAGGTCCTGAGGGGTTTTATTGATGAATTGGCCAGTTTCATCACAACTCGGGCAGATCGTGCTTCTACATATGTATGATAACCCAACACATGTCCCACATCACATATTCTTACTGTGCTCCTGTATCCATAAAAGATTTGACCAGGAGGAAGCAGACTGATGCATCTACTCATTCATTTATTATTATCCTTCTCTGTCCCCAATCACTATATCCTTCCCTTATAGCTTATACCAGACTTTGACAGCTGTCCTCATACAAAGAACAGCAGCTTAGTTTAAGTTTTGTATTATTTATTATTATCCTGGAGGTGTGGAGAACAATGTTTGAGATTATTGTATAGCTTTGCATTTCTGTTAGTCTTGGGAATACATCATGAAAATAACCTTCACTCAGCAAATGTAATATGTGCATTGGAGAATAGAATTACAAGATGCGATTGTGTTTTCTGATGGCTGACTTAAACGCAGTATTGAGTAACAACAAATTAAATATTATAAAAGATAATGCAGTGCTTTCAAACCTGTGCCAAGACAATTATGTAATTATTTTAACCCATCATCCACAATCATCATGGAATCCTTAAAGAAAATATCAAAATACATATGAGGACTGAAGTAGCCATCAAATGTGGATATCCATAAACGTAAGATATATAAGCACCCGGATGAGGGTGCTCAGGTCTCATTCTGCTGACTAACAGTTAATGAAACGTAAAGTAGGTAAGCTGTTTGTTATTAATATATAATAATTTAATAATAATATATAATTATTATTTTAATGTAGTCTCTTTCCTGGCCTCTACAGCAACATCAAATCAGAGTTTGTGGGTTACCACTTTGACCAATAGTTTTACTTTAGTCCCTCCCCTGGCATCTACTACAGCATACCTTACATCATGTCAGATGGTCATTTTTTGTACTGTAGTCAGGTGCTGCACAACACTACATCAGGGGTTCCCAAAGTGGGGGTCGGGACCCCCCGGGGTGGTGCGAAGCGAAGCATTTAAACTGACTTTTTACTGTAGGCTGATTTGCCCTGTGCACATTTGTATGTTTTTACTCCTTCTGGGAAAAGGGGGGGGTCCCAAGGCTTTCTTGACATTATTTTGGGGGTCCCGGACTGATTTACATAACGCAATCAGGAAATAATGAACAAAACGGAAATTAATTTATTAAAGTTTTGCATTACTGTACGTTAATGTAGCCTACACTAAACTGACATTACATGGTAGCTTATTTCACGACAGCTCATTTATGGCACACATGTGGTTAACCATAGACTTTATTCCGGGTCACATTGGACAAGTCAGTCTTCACTATCATCAGTTCTGAAAGAGAGCCTTTAAAGTACATCTCAGTGGCAGGATCACATTGAGTGTGCTGTCAGTCACCCGGGTCAAATCACCCTCACACTGAACAAGGGACAGTGATTCTTCCATAATTCATCCTGAAATCTAGAAAATGTGAACCTAAGAAAATGAAAGGGCATTCAAATCAACACTGGCTCCAGAAAAGTCCATCCCACATTGTTTTAACATAAAGATAAAGTTAAGTTTGTGGGTAAATGCTCTAAGTATCTATTGAGCCACAAAAAACAAACACAAAGAAATCCATGTCCAGATCTTAAACCAGGATCTTCTTGGTCAGGATTAGCATTTTTATTTTTTATTTTTTGATGGGGTAAACTGGAGGAAACCTGCCCAAACACGGAGAGAAACATGCAAACTCGAACCTGGGACTTTCTCACTGTGAGGGCCCTCTGTTACTCAACAAGTGGCACATGGAATGAATATATATCTGTTGCTAAAAGATCAACAAATCAATCAATCCTAAAGTCAGAATTACCCGTCTAAAACCCCAAGGCCTGTCCTGTGTAATCCAATTACATTAACAGCATCAATCCACTCGGACCTGTCAGTCTGCAGACCCCTCGATCAGAAACACTTAGTAAAATGAGGATTAACAAACGCAGCTCGCCGGCGGCCTACTCTAAGTCAATTGTTTATCCGCTGGGGCAGAGATTTAACAGGATGAAGAGGCTCAAATACAACTAGTGAGGGACTTTTAGTGAAATTAAAAATGAAACAGACCTCATTACGGCAGGCTGTGAGTTAATGCCTGACCAGGGGGACTCATCTCGACCAATGTCAATGCCAGTGAAATCAAATGTGGCACTCACAGGACATAATCTAGAAGTACTCTAACCCTGACCAGCTAACTCACTCAAACCCCTATTTCTATCCATAACCATAACCATAACTATAACCATAACCATAACCAAAACCATAACCTTAACCATAGCCCTAACCTTAACCATATCCATAACCATTACCATTACCATAACCAAAACCATAACCATAACCATAATCCTAACCATAACCATAACCATTACCATTACCATAACCCTAACCATAACCTTAACCATAGCCCTAACTATAACCATTACATAACCATTACCATAACCATTACCATTACCATAACTAAAACCATAACCTTAACCATAGCCCTAACCATAACCATTACAATTACCAATACCATAACCTTAACCATAACCATAACCCTAGCCCTAACCTTAATCATAACATAACCTTAACCATAACCATTACCATTACCATTACCATAATCATAATCATAACCATTACCAAAACCATAACCATAACCATTACCATAACCATTACCTTATAACCTTAACCATAGCCCTAGCCTTAATCATAACCATAACCATTACCATAACCTTAACCATAGCCCTAACCTTGATCATAACCATAACCATTACCATAACCATAACCTTAACCATAGCCCTAACCTTAATCATAACCATAACCATTACCATAACCTTAACCATAGCCCTAACCTTAATCATAACCATAACCATTACCATAACCATAACCTTAACCATAGCCCTAACCTTAATCATAACCATAACCAATACCATAACAATAACCATAACCATAACCATTTCCATTACCATAACCATTACCATAACCTTAACCATAGCCCTAACCTTAACCATCTTCTTCAATAGGCTGCACCTAGGAAGCATTTGGTTTTTGTTTGTATATAGTCCTCATGTTTACAACCATTCAAATCAAGCCTGGCATTCACTGTTCAGCATTGTTGTAGGTACAGAAAGTGTACTTCTGTCTGCTCCTGTGACATCTTCTTCTTAATACTGTTTCTTGATTGGTTTTCTCCTCCATGAGCGACGGGGGGAGGATCGAGGCCCGGCTAATTACAGCTATTAAGCCTCCCAAAAAGTGTTCTACAGTGAGATAAATGAGACATTGTATATGTGTGGTGTATGAACAATGATTGAGTGATATTGGATGTGCCGTCGATGGCCACTCCAGCTCTTCTCCCGTTTCCCGTGACCCTTGTTCTAACCATGCACTGGACGTCTTATAGAAATGACTGTAATTGTGTTATTAGTCCATTTTATAGACTGATTAGGTCTTTGTCCTGTATCTCAATGGGCTATACTTTCAGACAAGGCGGTCATTTTCTCCAATGTTAATATATTGCTTGTATATGTAATTTTCTGCTTGAGGCTATTCTGGGGAACTTTAACAATAGTTCATTAATGATGGGTCAGAGTAAACTGTATTTACTCAGCCTTGGGGGTTAGGGTCTCTTGTCCCGGCGTCTATGAAGTTGTCATGGATCTAAGATTTGTTGAAATAACTACTTTTTTTTATATATATGACCTGTATTTCCTGGTCTGGCCCAGTCCCACCCAACCCAGTGTTTGACCACCACCAATTGGCATGTTTAGTGACAGTAATCCTCCAGCTAGGCCCTGACCAAGATCCTGGCTCAACATCTGGAGATGGGTCTTCGGGCGCCCACTGCCTCTGACAGGTTGCCCCAGTGGCATTAAGAGATAACATATTTTCCTACTGGGACATTAAAGTGTACCTTAACCTTAACCTTGACTTATACCTGGTGACACTCCATTTATTTAATGCATTAATAAACCAATTAGTAACATAATATAAAGTGCATGTTTATAGCTTAATTGTCTTGGTGCTTAAGAGAAGAGAGATAGATGAACAAATAATAAGCCACAGAAAGTCGAGTTTTTCCCTCTGCACTAGGCACAGCATATGCATACATTCTGATCATTAATAAAGGAGAAATCCTGCTGCGCATTTACTTACTGCAGCGACAATAGGAAACACATGTGGAGGTAGGAGTTAGCTAAAATATTCAGAACGACTGTTTTTACACAGGGCTACTGACAATAACATATAGCTGACCTTTTGTGTGTACGTAAAGACCTGATCGTGCTGGTTACAGCGGTATACATTTTTTATATTAAGTTTGAAATGTAATCTTATGTACTCTGTGGCAGGTCACTTCTGGAAACTTTCATTTAGAGATCATATTGTGTTTAAGTTATGACAATCTGCTAATCTGGAAAGAAATATTTTGATGAACATATGATTAGTCTTCTGTGTAAGACAAAAAGTATCAAGTCAACTACGTAAAATAAAATCATGACCTTGATATTGGACCAAATCTTACACCCCTTCTTGGGCTGGCAGTATGCATGTCCTCCTTGTGTTAACGTGGGACATGCATGTGTTTGGAAAACTGTTCATGTTTATTGAGATCCCCATTAGCATCGACCTCATCAGCTCGCTGGGCTATGCTCCTGCTTTCAAACGCCTTATGACTTATCATGTAAAAAGAGTGTCATAATAAAATGGTCCAACAATTATACCAATTTTGAAAGCACTGGAATAGAATAAGTATAGGCAGAAACATACATACAGCACATACAATATAAATCAATTAAAAAAAATCCTTACATTTAAGGATAATTGGCAGCTAAGCAACATTCAATTGCTGTTAAAAATGTCACCAGTAAATGTAGACTGACATCCGGTACGCATTCATATGTCGGAAGTATACAATACCATAAAGAGGACTTCTGAGAAACAGTGAAAAAAACTGCATGTCAAATAGCTCTCCAGAGACCAATTTGCAATCAGTGCCAGTGTTAGCAGCAAGAGGCTCTCCGCGCTAGGGGCTTCATCTCTGTCCCTATTGTCAGTCATAATGAAGTTACGCTCGTCATTGTAGAAGATCTCCTTCTGTTCGACACATCCATTCGGTCTTTTCCTGCTGATGGTGCCATTTTTCAGGCTTTGAAACTCATCTCCATTTGGGATTTCTTGAGCAAATCCTTTCCAATTCTTTTTCTGTCCCGCTTTCAGAGTCCGAATCAATACTTTCGCAGCAGGAGGTGAGGAACCAAGCAGAAGGGCAGTTAACACCGCAAACTGTTTGTGTCTCTTAAGAGGTCAGCGGTGGGCTTGATTTTTCATCCCGTGGACAAATAAACCGATCCCTTTAAAGGCTAGCTTGACAGACGTGGCCACCGTTGATCAAAAGGCCTCATTAACATTTCAATCTGCCACCGGCCAGATAAGACAACAGCGGCCGTTTCGAAAGTGGGCCGTCGGTCAGATGTGGCGGGTGGCTGGTTAATGATGGTGATATTTCATGTGTTCTATCAGGATATGCACATGTCTGTCTTCGAAATAACACACCACAGGACTAATGCGTCAGACGTGAAAGAAAGATGCCACTGGTCGTCAATTGGCTGGCTTTTTATATGCAATAGTAATTGATGAATTCAGTTTCTACAAAGCTTTAAGGTCAGTTTACGATAACAAAGCCAGTCCAGAAGAAAAATTGCCACTTGAAAATGTCTGGACAATTGGATCGTAGCATCAATCTAACTTCTGTCTGATTGCTTCATGCATTTGAGGCAATCTGTTTGATCTGATAATGAGTCTAAAATAGATGAGTCTTGCAATTATGAAAATATAGCCCCATGACATGGAAGAATCCTCTAGTTCCCGGGTAAATGCTCTATCAGTTAGGCTAATAAACTGTTTCTCACAGTGCTGCAGAATCCATTATAATGTATATTTTACTGAGGCCTAAAGGAACCTAGTGGTTTTTGGACCTGATCTATATAAAAAATAAATCTATTGTATCTTTTACTAAAGCCTTTACTGAAATAAATGATAATTACTCACTCAAATTATTATTAATGTCATGTTGCACACAAACCACAAATATTCAAATAGCTTTAAATTATTATTATTTTTTATATATTTTTTTGAAAATCAACTTGATACAATGTGTGAGCGTATAGAATTGACTCAGTGCTTCTTGTAAAACAAAATTGAGGGTGTGAGTTTGCTTCCATTACCACCAATAAATATCTTTCATGCAGCTGCCCACAGAAGCTATAGAAACGTGTTGACAGCCATGTCGCATGACTTACCGAGTCTTCTCTTATTTTAACGCCAGATCACGCCCTTGTAATTGCAGCAATGAAGACAAGGGCTGCCATAAATGCCGAGCGGAGAGAGGGCAGAGGGTGAAGGGAAGGATAGCTCAGATGAACGGATAAAAAAGGCTGTTCTTGCCATGATTTGGTTTTGTTGCTTTGCCTGTGAGTGATATAGATATGATTTCCTTTCACCACATAGGTCAATAGGAGATTTACACTCTTTCCAAGGCCACCGTGTACATGGTGTAAGGGCTTTGCTAGACTGGGTCAGACTGGGAGGATGAATTTAGACATGACTGACCAGGTAAAATCAGCTAAGCTAGATTGTGCTTTTTTTTAATTTGGTGAAAATCGTGAACAATGGCAGAATTGCAGTACATTGCTACTATAGACCCTTTCAAAGTTTGTAAGCAGAAAGTTCTACATTCCAGAATGGAGGCAACTGGAGGCAAGACCATAATACATTTTCAACGGAGAAATTAGAATTAGTCATAAAATATTGCAAATTAAGATGATTTTGACAAATGACAAACTTCTACATGTAGGTAATGTCAGAGCCTGGTTAGAAAGCATTACTGAATATACCTCACATTGTATGTTTATTTAATGTACACATTAGTAACAGTTAAGATTTTGGCTGGTGGTGAAATTCCTGATTTTTAGGTTTTACTGGACCTTACAGAAATGTTGATGACCTTAATATTTGTTATTGTATGCTCCCTCACCAGAAACCCCTCAAGTTAACTCACTTTTGCCTCCAGGTGCCTCCATTTCAGAACATTCCATATGACAAACATTTTAAAGGGTCTATTACAAGTACAGTATATAAAATTTTACATTCCGTTTCTATAGCCATCTTTAAATAGACAACAGTCCCTTAACAAGGCCACAGCTCAGTCTCAGAATGGGAAATACTATGTGTTGTACCCAAATCTGGACCTGAGCTGGGTATTGGGACGAGCTCATGCCAGGCTGGAACATTAGGGCGTAGGTAATAATACTATATATCCTGTATATACTGTAAGTAGTAATCATTTTATATTTGTTTACTTATGCATGAGTTATGTATGTGTTAACATTTGGTGATTCATCTGTAAAATGAACGTTATATACCTGCAGAACGTTACTACCTGCAGATCATTAACTCACCTACTATAGGCAAGTGCATTTATTTACCCTTCCTGACCCCAAATGAACTTCAAAATACCAGTATTTTGAGGGTAAAAAAAGAAGTGAAATTGGATCATTCCTCACAGCACACCTGGCAATCACTCGTGGCACACTAGTGTCCCCCAGCCCACTGGTGGAAAATCAAGGCTATAGATCGTTTACTTCAAACTGTTTTTTCTTTTTTATGTCAAAGAAGGTGTCATGTCTCAATCTTCTTGCAGTGAAAGGTGAGTTGTAGTGTTTCTATTAGGAGCTAGTGTGTTAGTATAGGTCAATAACCCATTTTATATGACCACAGTTTTCTGGCACAGCTTTTCTAAATCCTGAAAAGCCTAAAAGCCGACATCCAGAGTTTTTTTCACATAAATTACACAGGCCCTTGCTGCTGACTCCGAGGGTTTAGTCCCGTCTACATTTTTCTAGTTGTGAATCTCAGTTTGTACATGCATGCATGGTCTTTGCATGTATCTATAAAACATGCATTTGTGTATCATTACGCTATCTTCAGCAGAAGTCCAGAAATGGACATTTCTTTCACCATGCCAGTGTTTTATTGATCTCTGTAGTGTGACATTACTAAATGCAGTGGCTAGAGTGCTGGTATTTTTGTCTGAGGATGTGGTGGTGATGGTGGGGATAAAAACAGAAACCTCCCAAAGTAGTTCAATGGTTTAACAGCTTACATTAAAACCCTATTAAATGTCAAATACAAAACAGTAGTGCTAATGATTGAGGTGAATGGGGAGAAGGAGGGTTTGTGGTTAGTAGTAACAGCAGTAATTTTTCAAAACAGATTCATGTGAATAAACCAGTACCTCAATGTGGAAGCTGGGGTGGAGATTCAGTTGGTTGAAAAACACATACTTCCAGCTGTATTGAAATATCCCTAAATTTCAAGTTGGGTATGTTTTTAGTCATTGCTTTTTCTGGGTGTTTTGGCTTTCTGCACACACGCAAATGACATTGTAGGTCATAAAAAGTAAACCCTTTCTCCTGTCATAATTTTCAGCAAGAGTTAGCAACTTTAGGGGTAACATATGCTGACATTTACCAGAACATTCCCCACTCAAATGAAGGGTTTGGTGAAGAGAACTGCAGTGCATCGACATTACAAAATTATATAAACCTTTTTAAAAAAGAATGGATTAACCCTAACTATATCCAAAAGCCATCTTGGCTCACTTACTCCTTGGTCCCCAACCCTCTCAATGCAGCCCGGTGGACCATGTATAGTGAACTTATGTACGTATTGTAACTTTTCTGTCATGGAAATATGCATATTTTACTCCTCTTGTCTTAGGGAGACTTTTAAGATCTGTCTAAGGACTGCAGATGAAAAATAGCCTTCTGACTAACTCTGGCATATTGACAGAAATGTCCGTTAATATGCACTGTCCCTGTAATAAAAATAAATATAAAACAAATAAATAAAAAAAATCAATAACTCAATCATTTTTGCATTTGTTCACTAAACACCCTTCATCACTCATAAAAGGTTTCTGTAATTTAGAATACACATATAATAGTATAGGTTGTATATTATAGTATTATATTCTTATATCCATATAATATAACTCTGATAAATGAAATAGATGGAGTTATTACATTGTTATTTACTGTCTATGTGCAGAATGTAACTGTTGTTTTTTAGTGCATTTTATCGATCTGTATTTACTCTGCTCTGACTGGATACATTAACTTAATCAGTTTCTGTCTGTCCCATTTTCCAATCAATCCCACTTTGGATACTGTAGCCGCCCTGCAGGTATTTGACCCGGCTGTGGATCCATAGTGGGATTGACTGATTGAGGACTACTAATCTAATTGACCCCTCTTTTCCATTTGGTCTGAGGCCCTTGATTTCTCGAATTCAAAGTAGACTAAACGACAGAGGTCATTAGTGTCTTCAAGGTTGATTGTGATCACCGGCCGTGGACTGCATCTAAACTGCAAAAAATGAATATCTAGATGAGTTTAAGTGACTATTAAAGTGGCACAATATGTCCGCCAATGTTGCTGAGCGGTGTTGGAGGACATTTTGTGACACTTTAGAGGAAGAGAATATGTACATTTCTGACTGCCGTTTTTTCTTGTTTTCCAGTGGAATAACAAAACTGCACTTGTGGACAATTGTGGACGATTGTGGACGGTTGTGGATGGTTGTGGACGCTTGTGGACACTTGTGGTTGCTTGTGGACGCTGGTGGACGCTGGTGGATGCTTGTGGACGCTTGTGGACGATTGTGGGCACTTGTGGTTGCTTGTGGACAGTTGTGGAGGCTTGTGGACACTTGTGGTTGCTTGTGGACGGTTGTGGACACTTGTGGACGCTGGTGGACGCCTGTGGATGGTTGTGGACACTTGTGGTTGCTTGTGGATGCTTGTGGACGCTTGTGGACAATTTCGGTTGCTTGTGGATGCTTGTGGACGGTTGTGGACACTTGTGGACGCTGGTGGACGCTTGTGGATGGTTGTGGACACTTGTGGTTGCTTGTGGACGGTTGCGGACGGTTGTGGACGGTTGTGGACACTTGTGGTTGCTTGTGGATGGTTGTGGACACTTGTGGTTGCTTGTGGACTGTTGTGGACAGTTGTGGACGGTTGTGGTCGCTTGTGGACACTTGTGGTTGCTTGTGGACGGTTGTGGACGGTTGTGGTCGCTTGTGGACACTTGTGGTTGCTTGTGGACTGTTGTGGACAGTTGTGGTCGCTTGTGGACACTGGGGTTTTGCTTGTGGACGCTTGTGGATGCTTGTGGACACTTGTGGTTGCTTGTGGACAGTTGTGGACAGTTGTGGTTGCTTGTGGACGCTTGTGGACGCTTGTGTACTTTAGCTTGTGTTTAGCTTGGCAGGCTTCACTTTCTCATCAAAGTGAAATCGGTCTGGGGGCCGCGGTTTAGCTCAGGCGGTAGAGCGGGCATCCCATATTCAGAGCCTACAATGCGCCCCCTGGTGTCGTGAGTTTGAATCCGGCTCTTCTCCCTGATTTCCTATCAAGTAAAGAAGTCTGTCTGAAACAGGAGTGTATGATACTTTTGTCACAGAGGGCCATTTGAAAAGGTCCAAAGGCCAGTCTGCTGAAACTTACTATATATATATATATATATGAATATAGGGCTTATTTTTTAAGCTGAGGGCCAAATTGATTCTTGATAAGTGCCATCATTGGTCCTCGGGCTGCACTTTGGACATGTCTGGTCTTGAAAGCCGGTTGATTCTGCGTCTGCATCAGAACTGCCACCTGTTCTCTCACTGCTTAGTTCTGTTGAAAATATGTATTTATGTTAAATAGATTTTGAAATAGATTTGAGTTGTATTGCAGTTTTCCCTTATACAGTACAAATACATTTATTCTGTGATGTTATGTGTGTTATGATGAAATGTAGGCCTAGTTTACACATGACATTTTGAACATTTGTCAACCCAAGCCTTTTATACAGACAATTCTGTCCAACTTCTTATTTTCACTGATTTCTATCTCTGCTTCCAACCTTCAAAGTCCCACAACAGCCTACCATCCCACGTCCTGCTAATACCCACGCTCATCCTTTGGCTTTCATGGCTGCAGTGTGCCCTCGATGGACCATTGGTGAACGGAAATGAGATGCGCTGGGAGGCCTGAGAGAAAGCCTTTTTACTGGTCTAAGATGGTCCACGGGTACTAAACTGCTCCTGGGGCCCTACAAAGCTTTGTCTAAAAGCTTAGGCGAGGTGGACAGGTGGGGGCCAGACCACAGGGACTCGGAGATGGAGATGGTTGAGATTACTGCTGATGCATTGGCTGTGCAGTAAAACACAAACTGAGAATTCAGAATTGCCTGCCCCTGTCAGATTGACTTTACTTTGAACGTCACTTCTATCCAAGTCACATTTTAATCAGTATAATCCTCTACCCGACCACTATCATATGCTATCTCTCTTTCCAGGGCAATTTTCTTCTTTAGTAAAAAACTACTGGCAGGTGGCATAAAACTGAGCCTTCCTCTTCCTCCTCTAGAGTTTTGGGTGCGTCATCAGATCTAATGCAATCACGATGAGCCACCTGCCCCGGCCAGCACAACCCTATGACAACAGTGCTTTTGTCTTCACACACAAAGGCTCAGCTTCTCTGTTTACTCAAAGGGTGGACTTCAGAAAGGCCTAAGAAAGAATGAGGAATCTACTTATAAGGGAAACGCAGCCTCCTAGTGTGAATGTGCTTTATGTTACATTGCGTTCCACCAGTTTTTAACCATTCATACGGTATGTAGGCCTATCTTTACCATTTCAACAATTCTCTTTCTCTAGTACCAGTTGCATTTAAGTCCTACAATCCAACCCACTGAGAACCACTAAGTGAAGATTGTATAAAGCAACATATAGGCAGTATAATCAAAATGTGAAAGCTAGCTTGATTCTATTGAAAGCTAACTGTAGATTTTGCTTTTACCAGACTAGCAGAAGACAATGTTAGAAAATGTATACATGAAGCAATTTTCCTTCTGCAACATTCATGCTAAAGCTTCTCAGCAGCTAGCAATGTTCCTTATTACAAAGTGTCATGAAGTACATGAAATGTACAGCCCTAAACAGTGCTATGCTAGGTCATTAGCATTTGTTGGTCCTGATTATAGCTCCCGACAGATGACATTTCCTTTGGGCTACAGTCTTAAAAGGAGCAGACCAGAGTTGTGTTATCTATTAAGGGGAGCGGGTCAATGCTTAGAACATAAGCAGAGGAGGATTTAGTGACTGTGGTCTTCAGGGAAATAAGATTCATGTGAAGTTAAATCAATATGTCCTTTGAATGGTGAAAAACACTGATAGCAGAGGTCGGCGCCTGCTCAACACTGTTAGCAGTTATGGGTGGTATATATATTTTATGAGGCAATAATACTTCAAGGTGTGTCGTATTTTCGCACCACCTGATCGCATCCTGTGCTGCTTATATTACAGCAAATCCTGTAAGCTGCTGTATAAAATCACCAAACTCATGCATATATGGTAAGATGTGGGAATACGGAAAACGGCTCATATAAGCAGTTTTTTATAGTGTAGATTGTCCTATAGTGGTTTCACTTGTTACAGCTACTCCTTCCTAATGCATTTGCACGGTGAGAACTATTTCTGGCTCCAAGGTGGAAGGGGGTCGGGGCTTTATCGCAATTTTGTTCCGACATTTGATAAGGAAAGTGGTAGGGAAAACAAATGCCCCTCTTTCTTCTGTGGCCGCTCAATAATGCTCCCATTGAGGAGGAAACAGCAGACCCTCCTTTTTCTCTTTGCCCCGAGGGGAAGTACCCACACCGTGGCTATTACTGCAAAGGTCAAGCCGCTCCTAATTCCATGGAAACTCCAATGCAGGATACACACATACGTCCCGCTATCATCTTTGTTACAATAACATTTCCCCGTGGAGCCGGTGGGGGACGGGAGCTCCAGAGGTGCAGAGAATGTCAGGACAACGTAGTGACCTTTTGATCGTTGTGAATATAGATGGCCATCTAACACTGCTGATGTCACCAGTGCAACCTGTGTCTCTCACATTTACCATGGCCTTTTCTGCCACCGCCGCCGCTGTTCTACCTGTAACATATCTGCCTCTGTACGTTTAAGAGCCAGCTTTACAAAGTCTATGTGAAATCACACCCCAAAACAAAAGGACGTACAGTACAGACATACAGATATATAGACATACAGTACAGACATACAGACATACAGACATACAGACATGCAGTACAGACATACAGTACAGACATACAGTACAGACATACAGACATATAGACATACAGTACAGACATACAGACATACAGACATGCAGTACAGACATACAGTACAGACATACAGTACAGACATACAGACATACAGTACAGACATACAGACATGCAGTACAGACATACAGATATATAGACATACAGTACAGACATGCAGTACAGACATACAGACATACAGTACAGATATACAGACATGCAGTACAGACATAAAGACATACAGACATACAGGCATACAGTACATACAGACATACAGTACAGACATACAGTACAGACATACAGACATACATTACAGACATACAGTACAGACATACAGTACAGACATACAGACATACAGTACAGACATACATTACAGACATACAGTACAGACATACAGACATATAGTACAGTGATACACACATCAATCCCTTTTGTGTACAGCTTTTACAGTGATAAAAAGACTTTCTGTGTAAAACAGACTTGAAATATTGCAGTGATTCTATACAATATAACACTAGTCAGTATAGTGTAAAAATAGCACTTTTTGAGATTCTTTTAGTTAGACAAGAGCACTTTTTACCTGCTTTGCATGCATCGTCATCATCAGAAGCGTCATGTGATGTTCCTGTGATGTGTCTTGTAGGCTGCTTACATCAGACAGAATGAACTTTCATGAGAAGATATGTAAAAATACTAATCAGTCAGTCTTGTTACACTGAAAAAACTACTTACAAATTGTGCAGTAATCATTCATACAAAATGTCTTTCATTGTCAATTTACTTAAGAAGATCAGTCCAACTAAATGATGTGCATTCAAATCACATTTCTCAAACATTTAAACGAAGCTCCACTTTGGCATTAAGAACAAAATGTGGACCACCTAATCTCATAGGTATTAATGAACAAGTGTGGGTTAGGGCAATGTCAGCAAAAGGCTTGTGTCTTCAATAATTTGACTTGTACTTTGATCAGTGGTCCTAGAATTGCTTAGGGAGGTATGAGGTATAATTTGAGAGACATTTAATAAAATCTGATTTCTCTCAGGAACCCTCAGTAGTCCCAGGACCACAGTTTGAGAACCACTACTCTATACCGACCATACACTTCATGCCTGGTGAATGAAACAGATCATTCTGGCACACAAACACAAAAAGACACAATGCAACCCTGATAGAAATGCCTCTGCAGAATGAAATCTAAAACAAATGTCCATTGGTTGATCAATTCTTTTTATACATATGTGAAAACCCTGAAGTCAGAGATGAATCGTAAAAGAGTGTTTTGAATGGCTTCATGGCCCAATAACTACATATAACAATATCTTATGGGTATTTCTTGAGCAGAAAGACAAAGACATCACTGCTTTTATGGCTGGTTATCCTTCTGTCCACACACAAGCCAACTTAAACCAGCCTAGTAGAGATTTTCTTATACAAACCTCATTCTTATGCAGTCATTGTGTGTCTTTGCAGGTGATTGCTCTGACAGGCCAAGAAGGGAGAGGATGTAGATGGAATATGTTAAAAATAAAAAGAACGTGAAGAGCTGGAGGATGGATAAAGCCTGGAAATGCAACATCAGCAGATGTGTGAGCAGGTGAAAGCTTCTAGAATAGGCAGGCAGCTACTGACTATATTCACAACAGTACATTAAAATCATGTAGAGTGATCAACAAACAATGAAAAGCCCATAGTAGTTAGTAGAGGCTAGATGAGCTAGTTTATTATGTTTTTGCTAGCATAAGTCTGTCAGCAAAACACTTGAATGTAGGGATGAAAATATAATACCAGGATATTATTATTTTATCTGACTTTGTATTTTTGTATTAATCAGTGTCGTCATAAAACATTTTAACAGAAAACTCAATGCACAATCCAATAGTCATCCCAATATCCATACTATGTATTTTTCCGGGCATAGCGTTCAATATATTTTGATAGACATTCAATTATAGGAGAATAGGGAGCAGTACTAGCTTTTACAATTGATTTGATACCACTTAAAGACCCACTTCCCTAAATGTGTGCACACTAGAAGCTTTGTTCCACCTGAGCACATTGTGGAACTAATTGTTGAGAATCCTCATTGTTTACTTGAGCGCATTGAGTTAGTGAAGATGACCAGACATTGAACACACAACAGACAGATTTTTCTGTCTTACTTACATATCTTTAGTTTGATATAAATAATGTGTGTAGAGAGCATATGCAACAGGCGAAAATACAATGCAAAGTAACATATATGAACAAAAGAGCGAGCAGATGTGGGTAGAGTAACCAATAATGTTACTCAAGTAAGAGTACTGTCACTTCAAAATAATGTTACTCAAGTAAAAGTAAAAAATACTCATTCACATAATTACTGGAGTAAGAGTAGAAAAGTACTGGTGAAAAAACTGAGTCCTGAGTAACTATTTGAGCATAATGTCAGATTATTTGTTTAATCTTGTGGTAATCTGGAAAAACAAATAATAAATAAACAGATTTGAAATTTTCAAAAAAAAAAACTAAAAACGTAAATAATATTTTCAAAAATTAAGGCAGAAGGAACAGAATTTCACATCATTACATTTTTCACATAAAGCTGTTCTTACATGACACACAGAGGTGGTAAAAGTACTCTTACTCTTTCTAGATTTACAAGAGTTTACTCAAGTAAGAGTACAGTTACTTCAAAATATGATTACTAAGTAAAAATGCAGTAAAGATACTCTATGGAGTACAATGTATTTAAAAAGTTACTCAAGTAAATGTA
>JAVQKC010080135.1:0-13615 GCA_036025475.1 Philypnodon macrostomus | reverse complement strand
GTTTTTTATATGGTTTAGACCTGGTTTAGCCCTGTTTTTTATATGGTTTAGACCTGGTTTAGTCCTGTTTTTTATATGGTTTAGACCTGGTTTAGACCTGTTCTGGTGTGGCTATTTTTTGCTTTTACTCCATTGGCTGTTTTGACCGGACGCATGCAGAATTATTTTAGTACTAATAAATGGTACTTGTAAAGCCAGCTGCTGAATAAAGTTCCCAGTGAGTGTAAGCTGTTTAGTTTTACCAGTTCCTTCATGATCCCAGGGCTCTTGTAGTAAAGACTAAGTCTTGATTTATGCATTGGCTAATGCATTAAGACCTCTCAGACAGGTAGTGTGAGTAGTGATACTTCAGGTGGCTTTAGGCCCGTCCTGTCACTGATTAGACTGAAATAAACAAAGCCCTAAATAATAGCACAAGAGCTGCCCCGGGGAGAGGCCAGGGAGGTGTCTCGTCATGTTGCTCACAATTTAGGAGTCTTTTAGAACACTCCCTTGTCCCATAAATCGTCGACAGGAGATTATCTGATGTGAAGTCGGGGATGCTCAGCTAAATCCAAATATTTTTCTGAGCAGGTACTGGATCATCCTCTGTGAGTGGAGTAATTCATTTCACACACAGGCCTGCTGCAAAGTGCATCACAAGAGCATCGATAAGTGGATAGTGCAAGTCTCCACAAGTCAAGAGTTGGTTTATCAGAGACATTGTTGTAGGTACTATTTAGCTCACAATAACATGGATACTAATCAATGGAATCTAAGAGCTGGTGAAATCCAGACAGAAGCTGCTTGGTTTGATCATATTTTTAAACATATCTGTGAAATCAATCTAAACAAACTCACATAAGGATAAACCGGGACTAAACTGGTCTAAACTAAGTCGACACCATGAAGCAAACAAGGGCTACACCAGGTCTAAACAAGGTGTAGACTAGACAGAAATAACCCACTACTAAACAAAATTGAATCAAGAATTGACCCAGGACTTATGGTCTAACTCTCAGCCAATAATACAATAATGTTTCATAGATGTTAAGGTACTCATCACATCTTGGGTGCCTACATATTTGTTCATTAGTTGGTTTATGTTTGAGAAAATACCGGTCTCTGTCTCACTTTTCTTTACTGTAGGGTGAGCAGACTTCAGCGCTCAGACACTATTCGCTGCATCAAGACCTGTCCCCCAAATGACTACATCTGTGTCCAGGACACAGTCGCCTCAATATCACATACCTTCATCTCCCTGGCAACGATGAGAGAGTTCACAAAACCAGAAGGTAAGAAATTCACTTTATTATGGATTGTTACTTAATTGTTATTTCATAATATTCAAATTTTTTTTTTTAATAATACAATACAATAATGCAATTTGTCTCTCCAACAGAGATTGTCTTTCTGAGAACTTCAGTGCGGGCCTATGGGAACTATCACTTGGGCACTTACGATGTTAACTTTGAAATAATAGATGGTAATGTGGAGAATGCGTTTGACATTACAAAGAAGATAGAGCATGGGATGTATGTGGGTGAGTAGAACATGCAGATTCATACGTCATACACTTATGTGACACACATCAAACTCAGACAATTGTAGAAGAAATGCATTTTTCAAACTAATTTTATTGGTTAAAATGTACATTGTCTTTTACCTCATTAATATAGGCTAAACACACACACACACACACACACCAATATCTGAGGATGAATAGGACAGTTAACTGTTCAAATACAACTCAATGCATGTTGGTGGCATCTTTGAGGATTTTCTGTGTCTGTTTCTCTGGAGTGCTGTCCTCTGAGTGGCTCTATAGAAACAGACATGGGCTTGTTTCTTCCTAACCAATATGTGGCATCCATTTTCAGTCTTGTGGTCAAACAAAGTACCATTTATTTCACTTATTTGTGGCTATTCTTAGTAGAGATCATTACTTTCCACAATAACCAAGGCCCGACACAATGTAGACAAGTTGAACAGATGAGTCTACACACTATTTATCAAAACTAACCATGCTTTAAAATCTAGTTCTGGTTTGAGCAGATAATATCTCCCCATAACTAACAGTGTCTTGGCTCGTGTGTGATGGGGTGACTGACACATAGTTGGGCCCATTGGGGAGTTTTTATTTTGGTTGTGTGAGCGCTGACAGCAGTGTCTTCCTTGTCTTGTCCTGTTGATGGATTGGGGAATGGTGTATGCTAGAAGATGATGGGTCAAGAGGCTAAGACCATAACCATAAAACACCATGAATATAACTTCAAGACATTGATTTACTATATGTGCGGCCGAATGAAAAAAGTGCCATTTTAACAGAATTTGAATATTTCAGATAATAATGATCCTGATAAAGTGGCCGGTGTGTTTGAGGCAATGCTACTCAACATAATACACCCTATAAAAGGTTCTTCATTTGGAATGTTCAAAGTTCTGAGTTAACTTTACAAAAAAGTAGGAATCGTGCTGTGGGACGGAATAATTCTGAGCATACAATGAAAACATATTGTGGTCTTCAACATTTCTGTAAGGACTTGTCCAGTAAAACCTAAAAAATCAGGAACTTTACCTTCAGCCAAATGCTACTGTGGACATTAAATAAACATACAATGTGAGCTACATTCACTAATGTTTCCTAACCAGCCTCTGACATCACCCACATGGAGCAGAGTGATTGTCATTTGCCAAAACCGTCTTAATTTCTCCATTGAAAATGTATTATGGTCTTGCCTCCAGTTGCCTCGATTCCGGAATTGAGAGCTTTCTGTTTACAAACGTTGAAAGGGTCTATTGTGTTTTCTGGAGAAATTCCTTGTTTAAGTCAACACTGGGAGGTATGTACAGTATGCCTTTTTAAGAAATGAGGACCGAGTCAATGAATGAATAAGAATGTGAAAGTATGTTCAGAATAATCCTGGTTTGTTGCTTCATGTGGTTAAATGTATTGTTCTATTTCACACACACTAGGCTTCAGTGTCTCGCCGAGCATTAGAGGATTTAAACTATACCCACCACATCAAAGCCCTATTTGTGAGAAGCTGTTTCTTCCCCGAACCCTTTGGATGCTTTTCGGATAAATCTGATGCATGTAGTCGCCATGACACATTTCTAAAGTAAAGCCTTGCATGGTTTGCCAATAAAGGGGTTTTGTAGTTTTGCTTACAACATTTATTTGACGAGTCTTGCCCATTGCTGGACACGCCCACTTCCCGACTACAACCAATACAAACAATGGAAAGTCCTTTCTTCACCTTTATATGTCCATACATCCATTTTCTTTATCCGGGGCCAGGTCGCGGAGGCAGCAGTCTAAGCGCGGAGGCAGCAGTCTAAGCAGAGATGCCCATTTCCCTCTCCCCAGACACTTCCTCCAGCTCTTCCGGGGGGGACTCCAAGGCGATCCCAGGCCATCTGAGAGATATAATTCCTCCAGCGTGTCCCAGGTCTTCCCCGTTGTCTCCCCCTGGTGTGACATGCCTGGAAGGGAGGGGCCATCCAAAACAGATGCCTGAGCCACCTCAGCTTGGTGAAAACCAGAAAATATTACCATAATGGGTCCCTTTTGGTGTCCACATTGATGAAGATCCTCCTATTGAGGGACTGTGCTGCATGGCTCTCAAATGCTACTGTTGCGGCTGATGGGTCCCTTTAGGTAGCTGAGTTTCCAGTATCTTCAAGCGTCGCCGTCAGCGGTATTATACTTCAGTGGGATGTGAAGAGCAGCAGACATCCAGGCTCCGCTAATGAAGAAGTGTGTGAACTCAAGCTAACTTTGACCATTATTTTTGGCTGCTTTTGGTGTTAGGAATCTGTAGAATCTGAAAAGAACTTGAAAAATTATAATTATTATTTTCCGTTCTGCTCACTTAGCCGCTATTTTTAAACATTAGTCCGCTCACTGCAGTGGATTCATTGAAAAATCTTTCCTAAGGTCTGGAATTCCATCACTGTCTTCACCAGTGCAGTCACATGTAGATGACATATTTGACAGCCGTGTGCATCTGTGCAAACACCAGCAGACCTCAGCACTAGGAAAACATGATCAGAACCAGTCACTCCATTCCACTGATAATCATGGCCACACAAAAAGGCTTCGTATTAGAGTTGAAGAACCGCATTCTAGTTTGTTACTGGACATTAACAATGACAATTGCGATTAATTACCCAAAAAATAAAAAACATAATAGTAAAAAACACAGTGGCTAGAGTTCTTTATTTAATCATTATACAATCTTTTTGAGCAGAGTATGCATTTCCTTACTGTGTTACTGTGGGCTCTATAGGCTGCTACTCCAGCTTTCCCCACTGTCCAGTAGAATAGAATGATTGTAAATTATTCTCTTTAAAATGTCTAAAATGATCTTTGCAGGGTTTAGGGATGATGAACTGATGATAGTAAAGCTTGACTTGTGCCAATGACAGACCAACTTATATGTGCCATTGTGGTGGTCTGACTGTTGAATTTCCTCTTTGACATGATTAGAACTTGATTAGTTAAAAGTATTTCTTCTTGGCTCGTAAAATTATTCGTCCAGTGTCAGTGAACATAACTCTAAATGAATACTCTTTTAATGACTTGTTTTTATGAGTAACTGTTTGTCATGGACGGATTTTATTGGATTTTAAATCATTGCTGTCATCTTGGGAGGACAAATTCTCAAATATAATGTACTTTGAATGGTAGTTTGGCCCATTTATATACAGCTTTATTAAGTATACCTTGGTTATCTACTGGAGTTTTCACATACAAACATGTTTAGGGTTGAATATTTTGATAAAGATACAGTATCCAGTGAGCTTTGATTGTCAAAAATGGGACCAGCAGTGACGCAGTGGGTAGGCATTCGCCCTGCTATCAGAGGATATCTGGTTCGAATCCCCACCTGAGCATAAACTGTCATTGTGTCCCTGGGCAAGACACTCAACCCACATTGCCTATGAATGAATGTGGTTGTGTGTGTGGTTGTGTGTGTGTGGTTGTTTGTGTGTGGTTGTGTGTGTGTGTGTGTGTGGTGGTGGTTGGAGGGCCCATAGGTGCAGTCTGGCAGCTGCGTCTCTGTCAGTGTGCCCCAGGGCAGCTGTGGCTACACAAGTAGACTGTGGAGTGAATGAATAATGTCATTGTAAAGAGTGTTGAGAAAAGAACTATAAAAACCAAAGTATTATTATTAAAAATGTATTGTTGATGCCAGAGGTCTAAAGGCTGAGATAAGGACTTGTTACATCTGCAGAAGACAATTTCTGAATACAAAAAGTAGCCATGGCAGTCCTAGTGGTCTTCCACAGTGACCAGAGGAATGTGGCTGGTGCAAGGCATGACTACTTCTGATCCACTGGAGTTTGTGGCTGTGCTGTTGAGTAGTGGAAGAGATCAACACACAGCATCATTTGTGTAAATCATGACAGCAGAGTGTGCCAGGCCTACAAGGATGGTGTATTTGTTCCACAAACATTAGTTAGCTTAATCAAAACAAGGTCTTCCCCACAGTTAATCACATAGACCTCCCTCAATGTGGTCTTTTATCATCTCAGCACTGACATACCCATAATAGAGTGTGCACATATGTTAGGCATGTAGAGACAAACATTTAGTCAAACAGACACTTAAAACATATTGTAACAGTCTCTATCATTATGGTTGGTTAACTTACAACCATTAGAGAGATTATAAATCCTGATTTTAACATTCCCTTGATTTTATGTCCATTGTTCAGTCTATTATTCGCTATGTGTTATGGGTCTTAGAAGTCTGTTGAAATGTTGTGCAAAGCTTGTGGTAAAGATAATGGGGCACATTATGTCATCGGAGCTACTCCGAGACGAGAGTGTGGCACTGTCCAAAAATGACCCACAGACCATTTGAAGGATCTCAGTATGACTCACTGTTAATTGGCCTTAAAATATCAGGCCACATTTGTACTGTGTAGTGGTCACACTCCTGTTTGGACAGCCTAACCTGACTGTCCCAGGTCTGCCAGGGCCCTGGCTGTACATACTGCCCAGAGGGGCCTCAGCTCTCACAATGTTACAGCAGGTTATTCTGTTTTTCTAGGCAATTTGAGAGGCTTATAAATTAGTGTATGTTGATGGATTATTAAAACCGAAATTGCTAGCTTTGCTAATAGAGTAACAGGGGAGCTAGTTAGCAGTGTCTTTTGGCTTTTCTGTTTGGAACAGTTTACACACTGGTAATGGCTCGACCAAATCATTATCCGCGAAAACTCCTGCTGATTTTATGGCTGAAGTACATTAATAACTTATAGATATTTCAGAAATGGACACATGCCTATCCTGCATACGATCCCTTCAGCAGCCTCTTAGGCAGTGAGCTGTGGAGGTACCTGGATGCTCTCCAGTGGTGTGGTGAAGTGAGCCTGTACACTGCTACAGCATGTCATTATGCAGTGCACATAAGACTGTGGTGAGGCCAGTGCATACTTTTCATTTGTCTCTGGTGTTAAACCCGTTCATTTTGGATTTTGTCATTTACTTCCGAGCCGAGATGCAGAAACCAGAAAACCCCCGAAATTGTACTGTTTACATGTAAGCCTTCAATATAGCAGCCTTTGTGGCCATGATGGATGACAAATGATTCTTGCTGTTTCTTCACGTTATTTTGTGGAAGTGTCTACATGCATTTCTCTAAGGTATAATAAGGTAACATTGTTGTGGAGATAAAGACAATGCATAAAGCCTACTCCATTGATATTGATCCCCCAACCAAATGGACAAAAACAGCTAACTATTCCAGACTGTGATGTTGATAAAATTGCACTTTTGATGACAAGCATTTTGCACATTCAAGGTTGTACTTGCAGCATACATAACATATTATTTACCTAATCAAGAGGATTTTTTACAATACAGTTACTTACATACATACTCATTACGCCTAGGTCTCCATCACTGAAGGCTGTCGACAGACAATAGAACCAGTCAGTTGTGTGGTATTTCAATAAACCAACAGTAATCTTTCAGCATATTTTTCAATTTGGAAAAATAAATATGCCGTTTAGCAAAACTGTCGTTATGCCTCCCACACAAACAAAATTTACGAATCACTAACAGTTCGCTTCAGACACATTCCACATATTGCACTGTTTAGACGGCTGTGCGTGAAAACATTATTTATTCAACTGTCAAAATAGGTTCTTTTCAAATTTCAGTACCCAAGTCCTACAGGAACAAGAAAATACGTATTGGCTTGTAAAATATATATCGTTGGCACTGTAAATATTAAAAGCTGATTTAGTTCCAATAAACCCTGTATTGGTCATCCCTCCACAGCCACCGCCATCTCAGTGGTCTCCCATACCCTCAATGACTTTTTCCATGTCAGTTTTTCTAATGTTATGTCCGTCGTTAGGCAAAAGCAAAGAATAGCTCTTACTGATGGTGCTTTAGGAAACAATAAAACTTCAGTCCCCCTCGCTCTGTCTGTTGTCACTATGCAACAGAGGCTCAAAACACCCAAACAAGGGGCAACCCCGGCAAGAAGAGGGCCTCAACTTTCACTCTTCAACTGCTTATCGCTAAAATCTCCTGGAATCTAAAGCCTGCCCACAGATGAGTGACTAGAACAGGGTAAGAAACGGTGACAGCGAAGCCCCCAGACTCCTAGTTCCCAAGCCACTCAAACGTAAGTTGTTCAAGCAAGGCTACCAAGTGGGCTAAAGTAATAATAATGAGTTGTATAGTTCATATATAGTGCTTTTCTAGACACAGTAGCTTTGCACCTTATTACTAAGGCAAGGTAGGGGAAGTGTGTTGCCCAAGAACACAACAATAGTATGCGCTTGTTTTGGCAGAAATTAAACTGCCAACCTTCCCATTATTGAACGTGTCACCTTCCGCCGGAGCCACTGCCACCGCACTAGGTCTAAACCAGAATTAAACCAGATTGAAAACTATGTATATATCCCTGATCGAAACCAGGACTAAAGCTGGGTCCTGTTAACTAGGACTAAGCCACCCCTTAGTCCTTTGTGATGTCCCTGACAGGAAAAATAAGGCATACAACTGGACCCTCCCAAAGTTCACGATGGATTCCTGGATGCATGCCTCCATGTATCGCGTGACTGTAGCGGCTCTCCGCCATCAGACACATGGGACTGATTTAGCCTGGTGGGCCACAGCGATGGTACCACAAACAGCAGGCCCCTGAGCGAGGGAAGAGAGGGAGGATAATTAATTTAGGAATCTGCCGTCATATAATGTTGCAAATGTCCAAAAAGACACAGGGGGATGGCTCATTATGGACATCTAAGGGTTTTACTGCTTTGTTATAGGGACCACACCAGTGAGCCTCGTAACATGGAGGTTTTGTCATTGACTTTATGGTGAATTAGAACCACAAGCACAAGTGGGTAGTCATTCAGTTAGTTAGTCATGCACATCTTTTGGATCAAAATAGCAACTGATAGTATGTGGCCCATCAAGTCAGTTTATGGAAGGCAAAAACCCTAGAAAGTCCAAAACTATTGATTATAGATTATTTTTGGATTATTTTATAGATTATTTTGAGAAATAACAGGCTATGTTGCATGTTCTTCTTTAACAATTACCATGAACAACTTGTCTAGATTATATGATGCAGCTACTTTTGATGTGAAATTTTACAGGAGCCCTCAAAGGACACAGATTTGGATGGTTCACATTATGTAACGCATTTCCTGTGAACTCTTCCTGTTGTCAGTTTGGGGACCCTCGTGTCACTCATGTGTGTTTCTCCTTCAGGGGTGGTGCGTCAGGTGAAGCCTCTGATTGGTCCGCTGTCTACAGTCCTGAAGCTGCTCATGCGCCATCTGATCACCCATAGCGAGTCCAGTCAAAATGTCATCAACGTTCACGTCTTTGTCTCCGAATTCTGGTTCTGAAAAAAAAAAAACCCAAAAAAGAAAAAAAGACCCATTATTATTACGACTATTGCCAGCACTGTTCACTTTTGTTCTAGCTATGACATTTTATAAGATGAAAGACAGCTGAACAGCACTGTGCTATATTTCTACAGCCATGGTGCATGTATGAGCTAAAAAGGAAAATTATTATGTTCTAGAAGATGAGACGTCCTATTTTTGTGGAAAGTGCATGTTCTTGGCTATAAAAGGTCTGATGGTTGGACGCTTTGTATGAATATTCCTGATTGAACTAAAGCCTGTAACATTCACTTTTTCTAACCAACAGTATTTTTCTACAGAATAAACACTATTTTAGTCAATGTTGCCTACTTGTTTGCTTGTTGTTATTTCCACACATATTTATTTCCTGTTTAAAGCTAAATTTAAATAGAAAAACCTTGGTCATATTGGTGTGTGAGTGAATTTGGTCATAACAGGAAATGTGATAACGATAATTGTGATGTGTCAATATTAGCCAACAAACAAAGACATGCAAATAGAACTATCTGAGAGGGTTGACTTTTGGCTTTTTGCCGTCAGAGGAATGTCCTGTTTCCATTTAGTTGATTTTTTTTTCATTCATTTTTCTTGACGAAGGCTAAAAGAGCAGACAAATATTACCTAAACTGTCCCCACAAGGTCCCTAGCTGTATTTCACATAACAGAGTACATTGTGTGTGCAGGTTCAACAGTTCAGTGTGGGTTTCGTGAATGGATGGTTGCAGGATGTGGAGGGCAGGATTTACAGAAAATCTTTGGCGGAGTGAATGAATCAACAGTATTAGGCTCAACTTTTTACTCACATTAATTGCTTAGGTTTACTTTAGGTTCACTTTTTGTAAGAGTCAACCTTGCTACTAACCTGGCAATGGTTGTACCCTGCCTAAAGCCCATAGTCCTGGGAAAAGCAACCAGTAACAATTAACAGTACATTATATATTTAAAAAAGACATTCTCAAAAAGTCAAGGCAACTGACTTATAAAGAAATCTAACTTGGTGTAACTTTTGAGTTGGGGTTGGACCTTTAAACTGAACTTTTCAGAGTGGTGAATATCTATTGGCGTAGTACTAGCAACCTTTACCTAATTACCTTTGTCAGTGGACCATAACGGCTCTCTTCATCAAACAGTGGGTGAAGCCGCACACATGTCGGTAAGTGCCTAACTATAAGAGAGCAATCATCACTGTGGCCAGAGTTTCCTGATGCTTCAAAGACAATAAAGAGGAGACCATACATCAGGATCTAAAGACTTCAGATGGGACGGGTTTAAGTATATCCTCTACAGAAGAAAACAGGCTCTGTCCCAGTACCACATCAGAGGACACCCAACATGCACTGGGTGTGTTTGTCTAACCCCCTAAGACCATTCACCAATATCTGAAGTTGTAAATTATTTGTTATTGGGCTAATTATTGGACTTTATTTTATACAACCTGTACTTTGTAATTTTATCTACAATCTCCATGTAATGCACTTTGGCTCCTGATCCAATCAAAGTCATAAGTCATATAGCAATTGTAAATAAATATTTATACATTGGTCACCACTACTGTGGTACTGTGAGAGTAATGGTCATTGTCTGTGCCAGACCTGTCTCCTGAGGATGGTACATCTCACTGCTGACTGCAGAACCAGATCAAACCATCCATCAAAGTATCCTACTAATGATCTAATGCATAATAATTATTTTGTTCCTCATGGAATAATTTACCAAGCAAAGTGGTATTAAGGTCACTCTGGACACCTTTAAAAGTTGGCTGGCAAAAGTGTAACATCAATGAATCACACTCTCTCTTCATTGCCGTGATATCCACACACAGTTTACCAATTAAGAAACCAGAACCAGAACTACTATGGGCCTTAGACAGCGGGGAACACCCTGGACAATAGAAGTAAGTCATACGACTGAGACTTATTCACTATCCTCAAATCTAGTTAATGTGAGATATACATAAAATAATTCAAGAGAAATTGTTATATTGTGTGAAATGTTTTGCTAGGTGTTATGTTAGCCACAGAAAAGTAGGAACCAGAAGCCGTATAGTGGGTGGACGTTATCCTGAAAAGCCCTGAATACTAGATGTAAACTGGATTGAAGCAGCGGCTGGAGCAGCTGGCTGGAGCAGTGTTACCAAACCACATACATGTGCGGGGACAAATGAGCAAATATCTTCTGCTAGATCCAGTCTTCAGAGCCAAGAAGCAGCCACTGGAACTGGAAGCTCACAGTCTAAAGAGTCAATGGAGTGGGGCTGATGGGTAATGTTAAGGGAGTAGAATCTTGGTTGTTGAGGTCACAGAGGTCTGGAAATCAGTATTTTCTACTAAATCAGGACTAATAGTAGTACTAATACTAGTTTAGAACTAGTACTATACTTGTTCTAAACAGTACTAAAGTACAGTACTAAACCAGGACTAAATCTGAACTAATCCGGGGACTAGTTCTAAACCAGGTCAAATCCAGAACTAATACAGTTCTGAACCAGAACTAAACCATGTCTACACCAGGACTAAACCACGTCTACACCAGGACTAAACCACGCCTACACCAGGACTAAACCACGTCTACACCAGGACTAAACCACGTCTACACCAGGACTAAACCATGTCTTCACCAGGACTAAACCACATCTACACCAGGACTAAACCATGTCTACACCAGGACTAAACCATGACTACACCAGGACTAAACCATGTCTACACCAGGACTAAACCATGTCTACACCAGGACTAAACCATGTCTACACCAGGACTAAACCATGTGTACACCAGGACTAAAACAAGGCCGAACAAGGACACCAGGGCTAAGCGACTATAATGGGTCTAAATCCATGGCTTAACCAGTTCAAAACCCAGATATTGTGCATGAAGTTCTCATACGGTTGCGGTAATGATTTTGTTCCATCCTTCCGTTTTGCTGTTGCTTTTACCTCTGGATTTTTCGAATCCCGTGTGTTTGTCTATTCTGTGGGACAATAGTGGTTAGGTCTTTCAGTACAGGCAGTTCTTGGTGGTGGGGTCTGGCCTGGGGCAGAGTCCAGGCTGATCCCAGACAGAGAGGCCTCTGGAGGCACGTGCTGGACCCGCTCCTCCACTCACTCTTTTTCCTGGCTTCAACCCTGGCCTCCACCGCAACACATGTTAGAGAATGTAAGTGAGTTCTTTTAATACATTTGGGCTATTTAGTTAATTTTTTCTATTTCCACAACCACTAGCTTTAAATGTTTTAGACACAAAGAGAACGTATCTTGTGGCAGAAGTAAGATAGTAGCACAGTTGTTCTGTCCTTGGGCAAGACACTTCGCCCCATGCTTTTGTGTGAATGAGTCTGTTTAGTAGGTGTTGCAGACACTTAGGAACAGCATACTATAGCTAGTATGGCTGCCTTGTCTTGCCCCAGGACAGCTTTGGCTATAGATGTTTGCATACCACCAAAAGTGTGTATATGATGTGATTGAAGTAACTTTGGAGTGTCTAAATTAAGTGCTATATAAAACATATGCATTGTAATGAAAGATCATCTATCTGAAAAGACAACAATCTCCTTGAATTATAATCTTGGTGGTAAACAGTAACATTATCCTCATTTTTACATTACCATGACTGCTGTGTCCAATGATCTTTATTGTTCAGAAATTTGACAAGGCTTCAGTGCACGCGCAGTCACAAATGCTAAATTCACATACATACAAACTGCTGTGTGTAAGAAAAAATAAAAAAATAAAAAATTGTGGTCATGTATAGAGTGTTATGTTTTATGAGTTTAAAACTGTGATTGCACTCTAAAAAATTCTTAGTAGTGATGTTTCTTAGTAGTCCAACAGATGGCAGAAACATACAACACAAGTGCACACAGAGGCTTTTACCAGCGTCAACTACTGTCACCAAAAATACAAAAAAACAGCCACAATTTCTTTCCCGTAAAAGCCTTTTTGAATGGAGCTCTCTATATGGTAAAACAGACTATGCAATAAAACATAGATCAAATGCATGCATGTCATTTTAAATGCATTCAGATGGGACCTCAGTGGCACAGCACTATAAGATTTTGACTTAAGCCTTATGGAGTGCTGGCTTGGAACATGACAAGAAAACCTGGTGTGGCCATTATAAACTGGGATCTTCACCAAAAACTGGCTTACTGTGTAATGCTATATGTTTTGACAATTCATATACACTCATTGGTAATATTAAGATCCTGTTTCTTAAAATCAATTAGGTCTTTTTGAGGTTTTGTTTGATAGACAGTCCAACAATTGTTCCAGCACGGCACCTGGACCAAAAAAGAAAAACTAAAAATATGTACGTGTGCCCCTCCATAACTTAGACATTTACAGGCGCTACTGAAAGTAAGCCATTGCCAGAATATACAATGGATCAATCACACAGAGAAAAATAGACTTAGAGGTTGAACTCATGTATATTCAGTGTGCAGTTTTCTTTGTTGTTATAAGCCGGTCACAGACACACAATGACGTCCATAGTGTTTAAGTCTTAAAGCCACATACAAACCGAAAACAACATGTATGTCTTCATGGTGTAGAGTCATGATCTTTTTGTCATGGCATTCAAAAGGCAAGGCAAGGCAAGGCAAGTTTATTTGTAAAGCACAATTCATACACAAGGCAATTCAAGGTGCTTTACAGAAAAGACAGTTAAAGAACATAATACAATTAAAAACACAACAATAAGATTAATTAAAATTAAAAATCAAAAGTTTGAAGATAA
>JAVQKC010080125.1:0-17060 GCA_036025475.1 Philypnodon macrostomus | reverse complement strand
ACCTCCCAAATTCAATTCAAAATGGCCGACTTCCTGTTTGTTGTAGGGTGGGGTCATAATAATATTTTATGTTGGGTACACTGTGGAGAATCACTGTACCAAGTTTCATTGCTCTCTGCGGTAAGTGTGTCCAGAGTCCCATAGGGGTCATAAACATGGGGGCGCTATAGAGGCATTCTTTATTTGACCTCTGTAATGTGCCTATGCACATTAAGTATACAATTGCCCAGATCACTGTGACAACATTCATGTGATTTTGTTTATGTTCAGCAGGATTAATGGCTCAATAAAAGTCCATTATTTACTTAATTAATTAATTAATCGTCATTAATCGTAGAAGTACCAAACTCAATCCAGTTCAGCGTCTTCATGATATTTAACTATCCAGAAAAGTTGAAAAAGATCCGGCAAAGACTTTTTGAGTTTAGGTCATAAGAGTCCATTCCCCTGTTTGTCATGGTTTGGGGGCGAGGCCTCTTAATTGCTCGTTAAAAATATAAAAGCCTTAGAAATTATACAATGTCTGATTAAGGTGCCCCTTGGTGCCAGTTTTGGCAGACGTATGGGGCATTTACAGATATACAGCTTGCCGTCGGGGACGACAGCGCGGGCCTAGTTTACACTGCATGGGCTCAGCTCCGCTCCAGTGTGAAGCCGAGGGCTGCTCATAGGACCATGTGCAGAAATCGAGAGAGAAACGATGAAAAGGCTTTTCATAAGGATGTAGTCTCGACTAAAACAACTTTTGTATTCAGAAGTTAAAATGGAGAGGGCATATTTTTTTTTCATTATAATAATTTCACGTGTTTGGTCTACACAATATGTGAGTGCAAATTTGCAGATTTGAGAGTCTTTAATCATGTCTGCCCTTACGTAAATCTGCCTCGATATAAACTATAGAACGTTTTTGGAATCTACAGTCCTAAAAGTCAATTATCCCTAACTTTTTGTGACTAGTATATAGAAACAGTGTTGTGTGTTTTCTCTCATCTTGTCAAACATGGGATGACTGAACGGCAGTGTTTCTCAACCGACTGCTCCTTCAAAACAAATGAAATGTGCGATAAGTGTGTTGCACTGTGAACACAAACACTAATTTAAGGATGTATGAATGTGATTATGAAGAGATGTTCTACAGTGAGACTTTAGAGGATTTCTAATTTAAGCACAGGGTTTGAATCTTCTGCTGCAGTCATTACATACAGCACATGAAAGCAATCTCTCTGTCTCCATATGCTCAACACTTTCAAAATCTAATGAGTGTTTAGTCATTACACAGTCCACCGGGGAACACTGAATCTATTCACTGGAAAGAGAAATCACACTATAAGATTCACTGTAAAACAGAAAAATACTGCTTTCCAGAGTACTCATTTGGTACTTTTACGCACTGACTTGAAGGTGTATTTTTACTTCTACTCGAGTATGATTATTTTGAAATAACTAACTGGCTCTTTCTCCCTTTTAAAACCACACAATGTAACTTTTATCCTCTAGATGGTGATTAGTGATATTAGCTATTGTTCTAAATAATCCAACACGGATGTACAGTAAAGTTTTGTTGAATGTGTTTAGTTTTGAGGGAGTGTCCTGCACTGTAAGCCACACTTATAAACTCTCTCTCTATTTAGTGTGTAAAGAGTTTTGTAAAGTTTTGTAGTGGCAAAACTACATTCTGGTGGGTCGAAGGAACAATATACTTACTTAATTGAACACAATGTAGGTATTGCTTGTAAAAAAAAAATGTATGTGACTTAATTTGTGTTATAACATAAGTAATACACATGCTGGGAAAAAGACAAAAACAAAACACCCACACCACTGTTTATATCTGTGAGTCAAGGGTGGAATATCAAGCTGTGTGCCAGTGCACACTTGAACACTCTGTGCAAAGGTGGAGCTGCTGGTCCAAAGAAGTTAACTAACCGACTGGGTCAAACGGCTATGTGCTTTTCTTACAAATAAGTTGTGGGGGAATTTTATGAATTAATTAACTGGTACAAAAAGTAATATTGATAATAATGATGGGTCGTGAATTACATTTACTAGTTATCAGTCATTCACATTTACTTATCTAGTATTCTTTCATTTGTAATAGGTACAGTGTATTGAACAACAGCATTTCTACTGTATTAAAACCAAAGTAGTAGACAACACACAGGAGTAAAATGATGGGTACCATATTCTAAAGGGCAAAATGAAGACATTACTAAATGTGATTTTGTGTTCCGTCATTCTAATAGGTTTTTATAACGTCCACCATTTTGTTCCTCACAGACCTCTGGAGTGGGCCCACCGGCGACGCCAACATCTGAATTAAACTACAACTCCCAGAGGCCATCCTTTACTTTCATTACAGTCACATACAGAAGCATATATCACTGTTGTCTTCATTAACGTCCAAAAAAAACTGTCCTCGGGAGCATTAGGGCTATATTTAGTTATTGGAAATTTGATCCCTGAGCATGCACCAATGGGCGCTGACGTTACCAATGTATAACAAGTTAATTTTTTAAAATAAGACGTCTCTAATTAGCGGTGAGATGGATGGTAGCTGTTGGGTGTTCTTTCCCCTGGGCTGTATATGTAGGCCTGGTTTAGATTACTCTGGGAAGAAGCAGCAGGGGATGAGTTAGGGCTGTGTGGTGATGCTGTGATTATTGGTACACTGCTTGGCTCAAAAAAAGGTTGCCACCAAATAGAATTTCTGACAATATATAATATTTTGTTGGACCATTTACTGTTGCATTGTTTCAATGTCACAAGATCTTGTATTGATGATAGAAGAGTCGGACCACTGTGCAAAGCCTTCTCCAGCACATCTCAATGATCCTCAATGGGGTTGAGGTCTGGACTCTGTGGTGGCCAATCCATGTGTGAAAATGATGTCTCTTGCTCCTTGAACCACTCTTTCACAATTTGAGATTTCAGATGAATCCTGGTATTTTCATCTTGAAATATGCCAGTGCCATCAGGAAAGAAAAAATATTTAATGGACCTGGACCTGGTCATTCAGTATATTCAGGTAGTCACCTCATTCTTTGGGGACATAATGTTGCTGAACCTAGACCTAGAACTGCAGGAGGCTCGCACCTATTTGCTGAGTAAATCCCAGTGTTTATTGCACATGATAACCTACAGTGTATCACAGTTTATAAATTAACGAATGGATAATCTTTCTTATGAAATACAGTGAATTTAATTATCAGAACAGTGAATACTTCAAAAGTCTATTTTCTTAAAAATTACAACATGCTGCCAGATTTAAATTGTGTGACATATATAAAATACAATTAATTCTGATAGCTATAGCCACTTGCCATTTTGATTCAGTATCACCACAAAAATCATCACAATATCGGAATATCAATATGTTACATGTAACATTTTACTTCCTGTGGTGCCTCTATCCCTAGTCACCACTATGTCAACTTCTGTTTGAAGTTCTGTTTGCTTCACTAAGTATTAAATAGTAGAAATGCACAGTTGTGGATTTTGTTATCCGATACCAATGCTGATATTTCAATGATCAATTTGGCCTGTAACCATGTTTCAGTCGGCTATGTTCTTTTTAAAACTAAGGAATCTACATTTTATGAATGCATAAATATTAGTTTTAGTTCATTTTGTCTCCCTAATTTAAGTTTTCGATTGTGCTTTACTTTCTCAGATTCTTTCTGATTCTTAATATTAGAAGTGATCCTGTAAGAACAACAGATCAACACCGTCCATCTGGACAGGCCGATACCGATATTAGTTAAAATTGTAAATATCGGCCGATACAGGCTGTTGAGCCGATATATCTGTGCATCATTATAGATACATTTTACATGTATTGTGTTACAAACTTGACCCACAGGTTAATGTTTTATTATGTTTACTTTGTTGTGAAGTGAAATCTATTCTCTGCATTTGACTCGTCTGTCAGGAGTAATTGGTGACCCCAGTGCACTGCCCGGGGTTCCATCTTGAGATCTTTAACCAGAATCTTGGTCAGGATGTAATTAGCTGGAGGGTTTGGGATTATCATTCAAATGCCACACAGAAATTTCCCACTGCCCAGTAATCAAACTTCTTGGCTGTGAGGCCACCGTGCCACCAGTTCTATCTTGTATTAACATCAAATGAATGTTAAGGTTCATGAAAATTGAGAAGCTACTTAAGACCAAAGACTTCCTCCAAGACACCAGTCCAGTCTTGCAATGGGAAAGATTTCGTGCTCAGACTTGATTGATTATGTTTTAATACAAGTGTAACCCCCATATGATAGCAACTATTGAACTGGTCCAATACTTCTAGTGTCTGGACTAGTGTGGTCAAGGTGAGTTTGCTACATCTAAGACTATATTAGATGAGGAATAGCTTTTGTTTTATTAATGGCAGCACAAAGGAATCCACAGATAAAAGTACATTATGAATCCTAGCAGATAGAGCTGTTTCAGGGTCTGGTGAATAGGAGGCATATACCTCGACGACATGTTTGGATCACTTCGATAAAGACGCTGTCACGAATGCAACAAAAGCCTCAACAAATTCAACAAAAGACTATTCAGTCCTCAGACAACGCCACAAATCTGACAACCATTCACATGGGTGCACGAAAAGACTATGTTTCTGCACTCATCTGTTATTGGGTTACTGTCAATCTCCTTTCTGTTGCAAGATAGCAATTTTACTTTAGAAAATTCATCCCGCGTTGGTCCGAAAATCAACAGAAGGAAATGCACAATGGCGTAATAATAAATGGAGCAATCTATTTTTCTACGGACCATCTTCCATTTTCTCACAGGTAAGTTTGATGACACTGATGGCTCACTCAAATCCTCTGTTGCATCCGTTGTAATGCGCCGTCTGATTTGATCTCTTTCTTTTTTTTCCTATTTTTTTACCAATTTTGAAGCAATTTTCAGCTTAACAATAGATTGAGGAATTCGTGTCAGGGAGCAGACAATACTACACAGACAGCTTTTAGGGGAAAATGATTTCTTCAGACATTATGTGGATGCTTTGGTGTTCATTGTGTTGGAGCTGGTTTAATTTTGTTGCTGAACTGTGGGGAGCACAATCCTGTCAAAGCAAAGAATTGACAGCCCTTTTCCTGATAAGAGTCACATCGGTGTAAAATTAACACTCAAGTCAAATAGTTTTTTCTGAATTTTTCTGGAGTAGATATGAGAAAAGCTTTACTTTGTTGAAATATCCATTGATGTGCTCATTGTATAGCTTCACTACAAGGGAAACGTTTGTATTGCAATTGCAGATTGCACTCTCAGCAAGTCTCAGGTTTGAGTTTGCATGTTCTCCCCATGTCTGTGTTAACCTGGCAAAAAAGTCTAAAAAAGGAGGGACTCTCCGACTGATATGACGTAGTCAAACAAGGAACTGCTAAATGAGTAAATTCATTTAAGAAATGTTTGTTGTGGGGTTTTTATTATCTTTGTAAAAATATAGCAGCATACATTAAGGTTTTCAGCGTCCCCATTTTCCTATTAACTTTTGCTAAAAGGCTTGTCTGTTTTTGGCAAACCTAAAGACCGCCTACTCACGGCAATATTTCCACATGATTGGTCCACCCCACAAGTGTTGTCGATCAGTGGGGGCAGTACAAGATTATTTTTTGTGAGTACTAATGTGGGCCCTCCAGCCCACCATTTGTAATTTTGTTGTGCGTTAAATGCTAGTAGCATGTAGCTGTAGGCCATGTTCCAGCTGTAGGCCATGTTCCAGCTGTAGGCCATGTTCCAGCTGCAGGCCATGTTTCAGCTGTAGGCCATGTTCCAGTTGTAGGCCATGTTCCAGCTGTAGGCCATGTTCCAGCTGCAGGCCATGTTCCAGCTGTAGGCCATGTTCCAGTTGTAGGCCATGTTTCAGCTGTAGGCCAGGTTCCAGCTGTAGGCCATGTTTCAGCTGTAGGTCATGTTCCAGCTGTAGGCCATGTTCCAGCTGTAGGCCATGTTCCAGTTGTAGGCCATGTTCCAGCTGTAGGCCATGTTCCAGATGTAGGCCATGTTTCAGCTGTAGGCCATGTTCCAGTTGTAGGCCATGTTCCAGCTGTAGGCCATGTTCCAGCTGTAGGCCATGTTCCAGCTGTAGGCCATGTTTCAGCTGTAGGCCATGTTCCAGCTGTAGGCCATGTTTCAGCTGTAGGCCATGTTCCAGTTGTAGGCCATGTTCCAGCAAGTTCTGTTGGCTTAACTTAAGATTCAAATGTGTACATTTTCGACAATACATCAAATTTAGAGTCTTCTATATGGTCTATGCTAGAAAAAGAACACAAAAACTCAATACCTGTTTTTATTCTTCGACGGAGTTGCATGAAGTAGTCAGTGATCTCATGCTCAAATCTGCCTGGGCCATATATTGTCATGTAACCAGATAAACATAATAGCAGATTAAAAAAACAAAAAAATAAAACATCTGCAGGCCATTATATTTTCATTTATATTATAATCACTAGAATGCAGGGGGGAGGTTTGAGACCTCTGACCAGACCAAATAGACCATGTAGTTCCATATATCAGCCCTTTTTACTTCCTGCTAAATGTATATATTTCTCATGTTTTTCTTCTTGTCATCCTCCACATTTTCATTAATCAGCTAACCTCCCCGGCCCAAATATCCGGCGCATAGTCCAGCCTGGAGGATGTGTCCTCAACACAGCCCCTGGCCCTTACTGTTGTTGCACCGACCCGTTGCCGTTTCATCTTCTAACGAGATAAACCTTCGACTGACAGTGACCCCAGATGAAAGAGCGAGACACAAAGCCAGCCGGAGTTCAGGGAAAGTTTTCTTCACCGCTGCACTTACCCACCCACTCGCCCAAATCTGCCCTGAACCACGGAGAGATCAGCTGGCACGACACTGTAAAACACAACAGGACAACTTATTATGATTGTTTTATATATATTTTTAAGTTTCTCTGTTTTGTTGATTTTCTTTTGTATTGTTTTAGTGCAGAACCTTGAAAATGATTATCAAATGTGGTATATAAAAATTGTAAGATTTAGTCTACATAATTAAACTAACTTATTCCAATCTGATTGAAATGACTCAAAACAGCTTTTACAATTAGTCTACAACTTATTCATTCATTTTGAAAAGAAAACGTTTTTTCTTGTGTGTCATATGGAGAATTATAATTTCCTAATTTAGTTTTAGTCCATTGGTTTATCTTTGACTTTTTCTGTTAGCGTATCCCAGCAACTGTGGGTTGGTTGGTTGCAGGGCTGACACAGCAACCAACAAATAACCATTCATTCCCTGGAAAGATTTAGGGAGTCAATGGTGAATGACAGAGTCCCTTAAAGAGGGACTAGAGAACTTTTTTCTTTAACAAAACTTCAGAGTCAATGTGATCCTAAATGAGTTGTTGTGGGGTGAATGAAGCTTCCTTGCGAGGATGAATGTCCCTGGAAGTCTCGGGTCAAGTCACAGGTCTGTCCAAAAAACACAAATTGCTTTTAAACAGGCTTTTACAGAGAGAGCTAAGAAATTTTAGAAAATGCCAAATTGAGCAGACCTGGTGTTTTTGAACAGGAGCTTTATGATCGTCTAGAGTCTATATATAAGTCTATATTCTATATTTTTCTGTGGACAGTGCTATTCTGAAACTGTAGGGGGAGCTCTGTGAAGGAGAAATGTGAACAAAACAGTGAAAAGTTGCATAGTTCTAAACAAGCACATCTTTGGTGGTGAGAGGAAGCTGAGGTGAGAGAACACACGGTAACCCAGATAAGACATGCAGAGTCCACTCAGAGATTATGTGTCAGCAGGCCTCATGACTGAACCTACAACCTCCTTGCTGGGAGGCAAGAGCACTGACCACGTGGCAATCGGTTTCCCCGCAATTGAGTTGACTTATCTTGTCAGGTTTTAGAGTGCAGAGGAGGGAGGAGTGTGAAAAGTTCCTGTGTCTCTATCATACAACTTTACGCTTGATCCCACAAGGAGGCTAGGCTAGGTGCTAAAGAGATCCGGATTGACGGGCTTAATCTCACCGACTCTTTGCGTCTAGCTCCGACTTAGCCTCTTCCTTTTGTTCTCTAAGCCCCGGATTCCAGCGTTTCGACAACTTTATTTGGACGCAGATCTTCATAGGCTGAGAGAGGCAGAGGTTATGCACTGGTAGGAATATGAAATGTGTGCCATAGCAGCTGAGGCAACAACGGTACAATGAAGAGACTGTTCGATGTTGACCTCTATGAACCATGTCAATGAAATGATTACAGGAATGATGACGGGAAATTATTATCTGAGAAAACACAAACACAATTGTATTGTTATGATTTTTTTAATTCGTTTACAGAACAATTTCAACAACATTAGTATATGCCAAAGTCAATATCACACTTGTGCGGCTCATTGTAGAAGCAAGTACTATAATGTTATATGTTCGTAACAGCAAAATGATGACGTTGGCTAAAATACGGCATGTTCAACTGATGCATTGCTTATTGGGCAGTTCTGTTGCAAGCATTGCTCTGAGCTGAACTATTAGGAAATCAGCAACTGGCATAATAGCAAAGTAGTTAAAATAATCATCTTTCTTTTTTGAGTTGGCATTTTCTCTCCAAACTAAAGCATACACGTTAAGCTAATCGTTGAGGTATTCCCATGGATGTATTATTAAAGGATAGTGACTAGCAAGATTGCCGCCGCTGATTTCAATGCATTTTGTTCAATCGAGCATGATAATAATAATAATAATAATAATAATAATAATAATACATTTAATTTCTTAGGCGCCTTTCTAGGCACTCAAGGTCGCTGGCAAAAAGTGTTCTTTACTTCTGCTATGGAGGCCGCCATTTTCTTACGTGTATGTGGCCCATAAAGCAGACGCACTACGGCCCTCGAACCCCCGCCCTTGTGTACACAGACCGCGTGGTTCGTTCTGTCCAATCAGCACTAAGAAGGGATAGAGCGCTGATGCCCACGTGACCCCAAAAACATTTTAAGTTATTTTTGAGAATAAAATCCACTAAATCAGACCATTTTGAAAGTTGTAGGTGTCGAGCACTAGGCGTTTCTTTTTACAGTGCGGTCAATGGGAAAAATCCTATTTGGGCCACAGGGGATTTTCTCACTGCAGTACCACCGAGTGACCACTACACATAATGGCATCAAGGCAGAGGAGGCAGTGTCTTCTCCTGATTTTATAATAGATTCATGGGTTATGCCTGGCATTAGAATGGATTCCATGCAGGGACAAATTAAGTCAAACTTTGAAACTTTATGCTAGTAATGTATAATATATGTTTTACCCTTGTAGATGCTTTGTTGTTGACCATAGCTGAATTATATTCTCTAATCTCAATTTGCGCAGTGTGACATCTGAATGTAAACCATTTCTTGCACAGTATGGCATGTCGTAATTGTACAAGACTACAAAATCTGCACAGTGTGAGATCTGAAAAAATATAATGTTTATAAACATACTTGGTTCCTGTGGGGAAGTTTTTTTCACTCAAATGCATGCATCCCACCCACTGCAAATTTTTATGAATTACTAGGCTCTCAACCAAATGTTGTGTAAATTTACTGTTAAATGGCAGGTTGGTATGTCATGCCATACAGTAAACTTAAGGAAATAAATAGAACTAAATAGAAAATAATAAACAAATCAATCTCAGTAGCACCTATGACCATAAACTATGCAGTACAAGGGAAAAAAAATACAATGAAAATGTTCAAGCTGAAAGTCATGATCAAATTCAGTACTGTGTTTACTGAACCATCCTAATGGCAAAGGTCAGACCCTTTCTTTACATATTAGCATACACATTAGGATGTCTGGGGTCACAGGTCAAGAAACTTTGCTCCTCAAACAACTTCAAAATCCCTATATTGATTACAACAGAACATGAACTACCACTACAAAAAGAACCATCATCATAATCAATATATCATTTATCATTTGAGTAGGTTTTTGAAGACATACTTTTTGTACCAAATTTATTTCCAGTTGTAGCTGAAGTAGTTTGGCCTGAAATGTTTCCAGTAATACCTTTATATTTCCCACCTCTTCACCTCATCAATTATTGCTATCTCCATCAAATCTTATATAATAGGTGAGTCACCCTATTAAAGTCACCATATTATGCTCCATACGTTCTAATTCATTCTTTTGATAATAGAACAACATTGCGTCAATCGTACATTTCATACATTTACATGGACTCATTCTGTTCAAAGGATGCAGCTTGTTCCAGGAAATAATGAGATACGTGTTGATTTTCAATTAATAGATAATTAGAGGTGTTGTTTTGCTGTCAACATGAAGTCGAGTCATGTTAATAAACTGATGACTGGGGCTGGAAGTGAGTGGAGATGTGCCCTTGAGTCAAGACACTAACCTTTTATGGTATGTGTGGTAAGAGAGAAAATAAGCTTTCAATGTGAATACAACTGACTGCGCTCAAGTTGGCTTTCAGTGTACACTGACGACCTGTGCCTGTGCCAAGTCTATCAATAAGAATACTTCAAGGTAAAGTATCTGTGAGTATAGTAGCTAAATCAAAAGACACCGATTTTTTGTAATGGACAATGAGGTAATACCTGCCAATAATGTAATAAAGTTGGCAATTTTGAATGTAATAAAGCCAGTAATGTAATAACATGCCAATTTGGTTGTAACATTATTGGCCAGAGTTATTACATTATCAAAGGGTATAATGCAAGGTCAATAATGTAATAACCAACCAATAACGTTATAACTCATTACATTATTGGCAGGTTATTACATTATTGGCCTTTATTATTATCGGATTCAACAACACTAACCCACCTGGACATCCCCTGCTTCCAATGCCTGGCTTGCTATTGAACGTTCCTTTGATTGATTGCCTTAGCTCCAACCAACTGTGCACCGCCCCTTTGGACTCTTCCATCCCCTCCCTTTTCTTCACTCCATTCCATCAAGAGTAGTTTCAATGCATACTTTTACTTTAGAATATTTGTTTTTGAAGACAGTACACCTACCCCTTGGCCCTCAGGGCTAGGGCTGAAAATACAACCATCAGAATTGGGACTTAAATAAACTAAAATAAACCTATTATTTTGACCTTTACTGTTTAAAATATAGATAGAGACTGATTCATTTTTAAGGTAATATAATTTAAATATGCAATTACCAAAACCACTTTTATTATTATCAATTATTCTATTGTTTTATTTATTTTTTTGCTAAAATAATCATTTGTTATTTTTAAATAATAAAATAAAATAAAGTAAAACTATATTATACATTGTTCTTTAGCCCCCTCTGTTTCTAAAGATCAGGTCAAATGGTATCACACAATAAGATATATTGTGGATAGACAAAGAGAAGAGGCTCAGTTCCATATGTAAACATGAGTCTGTCTCTGGGTTCTGACGATCTGTTCATCAAACTACACTGTTTGACTTTGCCATGTCACAGCTACCTGCTAAAACAAAGGCACTGCAGTAAGTGACTCCTCTCTCTGATACTGATGTTTTTTAGCTTTAGTGTTTATGATGCTCTAGCATTAGCTAGTTAGAGGCTAAAAAGTTAGTTTAACAAATGCCCAGGCAACACAATACATGGTTGTTGTAAATAAAAACTGTTACTAATGACATCACTCTGTCATCTTTGTCAAATATCCATTCTCGTCCATAAAACATATTTTCAAGGGCTATATTTTGCTTTGCTTACCCCTTCCCCTCGATCTCAAAGATGACTGAGACAGCTCTACGTTTCAAGACAGAGGGCCAAGGGTGTCAAATGGGATCCAGCCTTAACTGAGTAAAACCGTAGAAACACCTCTCTGCCTATGTTCGAGCTCCATACTGTGAAAAAGTAAAAAGATTTGGAAAATGGTCTTTGTTTTTGCTTTTATTTGTTTTGTACATTTATTGTACTTTTTATTTTGAGTTTATTTGACGAAAATAGATCTGGCATTAGGTTCAAAAGCTTTGTGTTAAAAGCATTTTCTTCTCTTTTAATGTGAGTTAGGTTTAATTTAAATTGAAATAGTCGTACTTCACACAAGGCTGCAGGGCAAAAGTAATTGTTAATTGGAAAGCCTTCCAGATTTGATTTGACTTTATTGATATATTGTGTTCGTTGCATTTGACCTGTGCGTACAATGCAGAGCCCAAGACCATTTTGCTGCCACCAACAATCTATTTAAATCTATGTGCATATTTAATGTATGTTCGTTCTTTTTGGAATTATAACTTTGTGCTGTCTCGGCCAATATGAATGTTTCTCACAGACCAGTATTCTAATGCAAACCAAATACATTTTGCCCCAGACTCAATAATAAACTTTTTGATTGCTTCAGCGCATCACCAGTCATTTTTTATGTATGGGCTAAACCTATTACACAAAATAAACAAGTTGTTTTGAAAAGCCAATCCAACTCAGATGACCCGAAATACTTTTTGTTGCTTTATCAGAAACCAATGTGGCATAAAACCACACTGAGAGTTTCCCAAATCATATGCTCCCAATCTCAACATCCCACATGATGACAGGAGTTGCTCCAGTGTCAGTTTAGCAAGTCTGATAAACTTTTTGATAATATTTTTAAGTCAACAGTATTCCCCCGAGTTGAAGAAAGTATCTCCCAGCCAGCAAGGAGGCTCGATCATCGGGCAGCCGACAAAAATCCATCTGGGTAGAGTCTGCACGTCTTCCATGTGTTACTATGGCTTCCTCCCACTGTCCAAACATTACCTTGTGCTGCAAGATATATTCTCGTGACAATATTTTATTAAATTAATTCACTGATTTTGCAGTTTCTTGTTTGGCTCGTGCGTCATATCAGCCAGTCAACTTCAAATATTGCTACGTCTTTACAGCCGCCATCCCAGATTTAATGTGTAGAAGCCAGCACATATCAATCAAGGTTTTGTCAGGTTACCAACGTCCTGCATGTGTTGGGAGAATTGATCATCTAACTTTCCCCTAATGGATGAATGTAAGTTTGAATGGTTCCCAGGGCCCAATTAAATTCCATTTTATTTATATAGCCCTATATCACAACAACATAGTTAGTGGGGTAGGTGCCACCCATGATCCCTAACTGAAAAAAGAAAACGAAGATGAATAATGATGAATCAGAAGTAAATCAATACAATATTCCAGTTAGATCTTTTAGTGGACCATATTCTTGCATTTTGCCCTGGACTATACAGTAAGCCATCACTGTATGATCTAATCACTTGTAAGGTTTGTACTTTTGACCTTATTTATCTAACAGACTGACTTCACCAGTAACAGTCATCTTACGGTGATGCAATTGTGAACAAATCATATTTACAATGCCTTGGGTTACAAATGTCTGAGACCTTTTGCACAAAGACTGAAAGTGTGCTGCTTATATTGTCTGCTGCTGCTGTCAGAGGGATCATATGCCATGGTAAATTGAGATTCACTCTCATCTTGGTTTGAACCAGAGGGCATGTTTGGTCCTCTCCTCCTCAGCACTTCTTACAGAGGATGCAGACAGGCTGGAGATGGCTGCTGTAGCTCATAGTGTCAGTATAGCGTGTGAGATGTGAAGATGGTGCTAGGAATTGCATCTGCAAGAGTTGAATCTAAACCAGAACCAAATTTAACCAGCACAAATAAAGACTGGACTAAAGACTAAACCAGGATGAAACCAGGAGGGAGCGTAATCATAATATCACTTAACAAGTACACTGAAAGAAGTCAATCACAGAGTTGCTAAATGCAAAAACATGTTTGTTCAGCTTCAACCCACACATTCTAGATTGTATTTGAGATATCCTAAATTGTATCAATGTAAAATAGTCCATTGGACTTGAAAACACATCATTCCTGATTGGACTGATATATTTAGGTAAATTGAGACAATAACAGATTTTGCTTGTGAATGATTGCTGCACAATTTGTAAATTAAGCAAAATTATACTTTTTCCAGTTTACTAACCTGGTTCAAAACTGGTCTAAACCAGGTCTAAACCAGGTCTAAACCAACATGGTCTAAATATGAGCTATTCCAGGGCTAAACAAGGACTAAAGAAGGACTAAACTATAACTGAATCAGAATTAAATGAAAACCTAAAATTTAAATTATACAAAAACTAAACCGGGACTAAATCAGATTTAAACGAGAACAGGACTAGTCTAAACTAGGACTAACCAGATTTAGGATAAACCAGAATAGCCAAACTGGGTTAAAACCAGGTCAGAATTGGTTAAAACAAATTAGGCATTAAATCTGGACAAAACATAAATCTAACCAGTGTTAAGTCAATTCAATTTTATTTATATAGCCCTATATCACAACAAAGTTGCCTCAGAGGGCAGTATAGTATGTGAGATGTGAGGATGGAGACAGGCAGGTAAAATGATCTCTGCTTCTCCATTTGCACAGGACTAAACCAGGACTAAACCATGTCTAAACCAATCTATAATTCAGTAAACAGTCTTGTTACTGCCAGTATATAGTGTGTGTGAGTTGTCAGGAAGGAGCCAGGCGACAGGAAGTGCATCTCCATTTGCACAGATGGGGCTGAGTGCTGCTGGTGATCTTCAGTCAAACTCCAGTTGTGAGCTCCGATGAGGTCTTTATTAGGATTCACAACAGTGGACTTCAAAGAGGCTACACTAAAGCACTGACTTCATGCATCTATGAGTCTGCTGTTTCAAAAGCACTATCCAGAATTTGAAAAGTGAACTGTAAAATCACATAATAAAAGCAGTTTTAGGTCATTTAAATGGCACTATTCTTTTATATTCTTGATTATTGGAGTCTTATAGCTCAGCGTATGAGACTGCTGTCCTATACAAAAAATGCACTAGTTTAACCAAATTTACTAACTGTACCCTGCCTAAGGCCCATAGTTTCAGCAATAGGCTCCAATCTTCGTCAACCCCTATACTGGAATTAACATTTTTAACCACCACTCTTTTTCATGAGCTTTTAGCATGATTTTTGTTTATTATTTTATTGAATATGGTTCTATTATTGTTGTATTTATTTACAGTTTTAACTTGAGTGTGTTCTTACGAGTTGCCTTGTACAGCACTTTGGTCAACCAAGGTTGTTTTTGATGTTTGTGATGTAGTCTTGGTTTAGATCTGGCTTGATCGGGGTTTAATTTTGGATTAGACCTGGTTTAGTCCTGGATTTCTACTGGTTTAGACCTTATTTAGTTCTGGTTTAGTCTTGCTTTAGTGTTTGTTAAGAAGTTGTTTAGTGGTGGTGCATTATCTGCTGGCTATGTCTGGTTATCGAGCAAAAAAAACAAACAAAAAATCTGTATATTTTGAGGGAAATTGTTTAAGCTTTACTTTTCCTTGCTTACTAATGTGATGTATATTTAGTCTAACTGAGAAGCTGCTCTAATATTCTGTCTCATAAAGTCTCATAGTGCCTTTATTAAACTCTCACCTGTTCAGTCTCTGTCCCAGCAGCAGAAGAAGAAGCAGTTTAATTCAGAACATTCAGATATAATGAGGTATTTAAGAGCTAAGAAACACATTTCCTCCTTCGGAAAATCTCATATTAGTCCAATACAGCACTAGACTCCAGGCTAAACTCTTCTCGTTTGACAATTCCCCGCTCCTAAATGGCCATTATGTTACTATACAGATTATTTTTCACATATTGAAGTCATAATAGGTCAGTGGAAACCAATCCGGTGGATCTCATATAAATGATACAGTCAATAAAACAATTGGGATTTTGGCACAGTCTGTTAGAAGGTTGAACCAGAACTGAACAAGGCCAAAAACGGGACGGAACCGGACATAAAACCAGAACAGAATTAAAGATACAGTCTGGGGGTTTCCTAAGAACAACAAAATATCACTTTAAAACTAAGCTACAATTGGTCAATGGGGGAAATTATCAAACTCTGATTTGATGTTGCTGTAGACTAGACTAATTCCTATAGAACCATTTCATGTTTTTGTCCCAGCAGAGCCACATATAAATTGCCTAATTGACAAAAATAGCTTTCTATTAAATGATTTACTCCTGTTAAGTGACGTGTCATAATTATTAAAGACCTGTCTCTGGTCAGTGCACTGTTGAGTGCAGATGATGGATTGATGCATGTTCAAGAAATTAGATTGAATTTTCATAATTGCCTCATGGTCCTTCCCCCAACTATTAACTTTAGCTTTAGCTATAAGAACGCTACATGAAGCCAATGATGTGCTAATTGTATTTAGAATGTGCAAGTATGGTTTGAGTGGTCCACATATTTTTGTTTTATACCTGGTTTGATATACCTACTTTAGCCATTCTTAGACATGGTTTACTCATGGTTTAGTCTTGCACCTACGTTGGATAGTTTAGACCTGATTTGGTTCAGAACTATAGCTTATAATACCTACTTTAAACCTAGTCTAGACCTGATTTGAACTAGACCTGTTTAATACCTCTCCTGTTTAGACCTTGTTTAGTGCACCTAAATTGGATAGACCTATAGTTTATATTATACCAACTTTAGCCCTACATTCAAACTGGTTTAGCTCTAGTTCAAACCTGATTTAGACTTGGTTTAGTCTTGCTTTAGACCTCTCTGGTTTGGACCTGGTTTAGTCCAAGTTTAGACCTGATATGATTCTGGTTTAGACCCATAGTTTATATTATACAAACTTAAGCCCTGCTGGTTTAGGCTTGGTACATATCTGGTTTAGTCCTAGTTTTGACCTAATTCAGACGTAGTTTAACCCTGGTTTATTCTAGATTTAGTCCTAGTTTTGACCTAATTCAGACTTAGTTTAACTCTGGTTTATTCTGGGTTTAGTCCTAGTTATGATCTAATTCAGACGTAGTTTAACCCTGGTTTATTTTGGGTTTAGTCCTAGTTTTGACCTAATTCAGACTTAGTTTAACCCTGGTTTATTTTGGGTTTAGTCCTAGTTTTGACCTAATTTAGTCTTAGTTTAACCCTGGTTTATTCTGGGTTTAGTCCTACTTTTGACCTAATTCAGACTTAGTTTAACCCTGGTTTATTCTGGGTTTAGTCCTAGTTTAGACCCAATTCAGACTTAGTTTAACCCTGGTTTATTCTGGATTAGTCATAGTACAGATGTTCCTTGGTTTATACAAACT
>JAVQKC010080111.1:0-19829 GCA_036025475.1 Philypnodon macrostomus | reverse complement strand
TCTCTTTCTCTCTCTTTCTTTCTCTCTCTCTCTCTCTCTCTCTCTCTCTCTCTCTCTATATATATATATATATATATATGCTTTTTATCACCTTTCTATTTGTTTGGACATTCATTTTTTCTTATCTCTTAGGCCTTTAAATATTTTAGTGTCATAACCATTTAAATGTGTACAGGTCTTAACAGCCTGCTTATTTTATGTCTGGTATGTTTGTTTGAATAAAATACATTACAATATTCCAATATGCTTCCAATACAATGTTGAATGTATATTTGTATACACGGTCGACAATTTTACCCAAACCATAAAACCCTATAATGGATCAGAATGAAGGAACATGTTAAATCAGGTTGTGCCATTGCTGAACACACACATCCTTAAAACCAAACCAAACACTTTCTCTGAAATGTAATTTTACAAAGACTTGACATAAAGGCACAATCAAATATAATTTGGTACATTTTGTTATTTAGCCTAACATTTTATATTGTCAAATGATTAAGGTTTTATCCTGATCAATTATTAATCATCATAATACATTTTCATTTACCTTTGTGAACAGATTAATAAAGGAAATACAATTGTTTCCTTGATTGATCAAAGCTTAAAAGTTGAGGTTTTTCACAGAAAATCAGTGTGAGATGAAAATGTGTGAATCAGTCTCAGGAGGCAGTGTGTTCAGGATTCCTTTGAAATGCCAATACTTAATAAGTAATATACATTTTCTCCAACAGAATCCCATAACATGTCTATTCCTGATAAATAAAGACATAATGGGCCTAATACTTATATACTATATATATATATAAACAAAAGACGATATAAAAACAATCTGTCAAGTCAGCATATACAATACAATAATACAATATACCAAAAATCATTTTTATAGAATCGGGTTTTGCTTGATAATAAAGCAGACACCTGGATATTTTGTATAGTGTTTATTTACTAAAATATTTTTTACAAATTGCTGATCTTTACATAAAGATGCATATGTACACAGTACAGATAACAGGTTCAATAAATACCACTGTGCTGCTCTTCACAGAGGCACAGGATTTATCCACAAAACACATGTGGCCTATATATTTACAGCACAGTAAGGCACTCCATAAGAGCGTCTGATTCACGTGTCAGATTAGAATCTACCCCGATTTTAAATGACAGCCGTTGGACAGTGACCGGGACGCAGCCTCAAACGGGTTCTTAAGGCACTACACCTTTAAGTACTTTAAGTACTATAAGTACTTTAAGGCACTACACCTTTAAGTACTTTGTTGCGTAAAGCTTCCGTCCGTTTATTGCGCCCGTTTAAGTTCAAACGTCACCGCGAGACTTTAAGGCTTGAGGAATAATTTTTAATAAAGTCTGACTCAGGATAAAAACAGACTCGGGATAAAACAGACTCGGGATAAAAACAGACTCGGGATAAAAACAGACTCAGGATAAAAACAGACTCAGGATAAAACTCAGGAATATCACAATGTCCCAAAAGTAGCCTATATACTGTCCTTTGTTTTTGTCACATATTGAGGGGATACTAGGACAGGTAGTACATCCCATAGGCAACGGGCCCGCTGAACAGTCCTGGGACAGGCACGCTCGGCCTCGGATACCCGCTGGAAGGGCCCCAGGCCGGAGACCCCACGTGCGCTCCGATTGGAAAAGGCAGAGCAAAAGCGGGCAACACGGGCTTAGATGCCAGCTTGAACTTCTCCAGCTCGGCCTCCTGCAGCCTCTTGGCTTTGGCCCTGCGGTTCTGAAACCAGATCTTGACCTGGGTCTCTGTCAGGTTCAGGGAGTTGGAGAACTCGGCCCGCTCCGCGATGGACAGGTACTGCTTCTGACGGAACTTTCGCTCCAGCGCCAGGAGCTGAGAGGTAGTGAACGGCGTGCGAGGTTTACGGTTGTTTTTGTGCTTGCGCAGAGTGCACTGTGTCGGACTGGAGCTCCCTGTGACAGAAACACAAACTATGTTAGAATAAACCGCGGATGTGTAAAACAAAATGTGTTGAATACACACAGGCTATAAACCATCTGTAACTAGCATCTGTTTTATATCTTATTAGTAAGAAATCCAATCATTAAAAAGCAAATACAGATGTATCTATATGTGTCAGAAGTGTATTTGAACTCTTGTCTGTATTTCAAACACAACCACTGTCCAAGCTATGCGTGCGTAATTGACCGGTGCCCCATTGTCTTTTTATAGTTTCATTGTTTACAGAAAAACAAAACATGATTTTTTTTCCTTCACTATATAAAAATAAAGTCACATACAGTCATGTGTTTTCTGCATTTAGCATTCGATTTTGATGGACTTACGCGGAGGAGAGGAGAAGGAGGCCGCCTGGAACCAAGTGCTCTGGTCTTTGTCGCTTAACTGCGAGCTGTCTTCGCTGCTGGAGTTAGAGGGCGCGCTGTGTGCGCTCTCTGCTCCTGGTTTTCTGTCCGAGTAAAAAGTCCTTTGAGGGATCTGTTGTGGTGGTGGCTGTGTCCCGGACTTGTTCAGAGCTAGCGCTAAGTCTGCGGTGGAGTAAGAAGTCCGACAGGTGGTCTTCTTGGCGATGAGAGACTCTACGCTGAACGGGAGGCTCCGGAGCGCTTTGTATCCTTTATCCGCGCGCATGTCTTTGGGCTCCTCCGTGTCCACGTCTTCTTTTGGGTCTCGGGACGGCGACCCCTGTCCGGTATTCATGTTTAAGGAATAGAGGGGGCCACGTAAGTCCGTTTAGGCCCGTTCAGTGAAGTTTGTTTGACTCCGGTGTACAGACTTGTCAGTAGTCCTGACCGGACGGGGTCGTCTATAAATGGACAGGGGCTGTTTTACTCCACCAGAGCCTCCAATCAAATCCACGGAGTGACTTCGTGACGTTGTGGAGCTCGGCGCTGATTGGCTTGTGGCCTCGCAAAAGGAACATCAAGAGGACTTTCAAAGGAAGAAGAAGTTAATCATACAGACCCCATGCGGTGCGCGCCCATTGAAGGCTCTCACAAAGTGGCTTAGACCAATTTTAGCGCAATTAAGCAGTGGGGAGGACTCCTGGCCATTTTCATCCATTAGAAGCAGCGTCCTCTCCTACTGTATGGGAACTAAAGAGCCCCACTGACACTATCAACGTGAGACTACTTCAGAGGGACGCGCCGTTTTGAAGACATACCACTCTTCAACATCCCCAAACCTTGTTCAGAAATACCCTACGGCCTTACCCTAAATGTAAAAACTACCCTAAACCCGAACAAAAGGCGACAGAAATTGATTAGGTCTGAGCGTTGGTCACAGAACATTACAGCAATTAAGGAGCTGTCATTCGCTCGTCTCTCTGCACAATGGCCCCAGTTGAGAAGCAACAGGCGTTTCTCCGCTCTCCAGGTCAGAGCATTTAATAAGCCAGACGAGTTGTGTTGTGCGAGGCGCCAGACTCGGCAGGATCAAAAAAAAGAAGATATACCTCGCGGGGAGAGAGGGGAAGGAGAGGAGGGGAACTAAAAGAGCCAGTTAACTCCACTTAACCAATTGTCCTGCAGATATTTCATAGTCCAGTGCATGTAAGTTCAGGAAGCGGGGGCGCACAATGAGAGCTCAGACAATTCAGAGGATTTTTTACTGTTTAAATGAAAAAGTCAACTGAGATTTTGTTTTACTACAGGCTACGTCTCCAAACTGGGTTAGCTCATGGGCCTTCACGACACGCCATCAGACGAGTATCAAGTCGGACTAATTGGTTAACACTTATCTGATCCATCATCTCAATTTACAAAGACTGCAATTAGTCTCAGTGATAATGCTCACTTTAAACAACAACTAGCTTAAGTATTTGAGTTTACTGTTACTAAATCAATCAAGTATTTTTTTTTTAACAAAGGGTGGGCCGTTCAGTTAATTACACAATGCAAATGCGATGAAACTATGGCCTGCGGTTGAGTTTATCAGAATACAATTTACATTCAGTAACATTTGTGTACACACCTACAGTACGCAGTCATCTAAGATACTTTGTGTGAAACTCTATTTGTTAACAGATTTTCATTTGGTGCAAGCGATCAACAGACGCTTTTATTTTGAAGGGTCCTTTCATAAATCAGTTGTTATAGTTGTTGAAAAGCCAAGAACAGTTTAGACTTGTTGATGATTGAACTTGAGTAAAGCCTGATGTTTTGAGTCTTCATTTCCTCTGTGAGACACGGGGGCCTCTCAGCTTTAACTCATCAGTGCTGCGCCACAATGTAAAATTTCACAAGTGGAAAACTGATGGCATTGAAATGTGTCTCTAAAAACTGTGCAGTCATATGCCTCGACATTTGACTGAGTATATTTTTGTTTTTTTGTCACATGTCCCTGCAACTTTGGGCTTTAAGCAGCATACACCCTGGACAATGGCCAGTTAGTCGCAGGGCTTACACTTTGAGGCATACGCCGACAGACAACCATTCACTCTCGCACTTAAAATTCCTTAAAATGGACTAGTCTATAATAAAAACTAGGTGTCATAATTATTATTTTACTTTAGTCCCTCCCTGGGCTCCACAGCAACATCAAATCAGAGTTTGTGTTTTACCCCTTTGACCAGTAAGTTTTTGAGTGGTGTCGTAACACACAGAAACTCTGATTTGATGTTGCTGTATAGGCCAGAGGAGGGCCTAATGTAAAACAATTATGAGATTTACATCATAGCACAGGGTCAGTCATTTTGAAACTTTAATATTATTATTATTTTTTTAAGGAAACCTCCAGACTACAAGGCAATTTTTTATAGTATCAACAAGTAGAATTTTACAGTCAAAACAAATGTACAGTGAATAAAGCTCACCTGACCCTCCCTGGTGTCCTGTCCTCTGCATCGACCCCAAAAAACATTTCTGTAACAGCATGCAGGCGAGCGAACAGTGTCACAAGGTGTTAGAGAGTCCAAAAGCAGAGCTGTCCGTCAAGGTCAGCAGAGCTCTACGGGAAGCACTCTCCTCTCAGCTGGCACCTCAAACCTAAAGCCTTTCATATGTCCCAGAAATGCACTCACGTTTCCACTGAACCACTTAGACACAGCAGAACGTGTGAAAGAGGTCATAGAAATTAAACACGCGTACAACCAAATCACATACAGCAGATTTATAATGAATGTCAGAAATGAAGAGTGTTTGTTGTTAGACTGTGGGCTCAGTAAGATTCTCATTTAGCGGAAGTGTGACTATTTCTTTAGCTGATTAAAATCAAATGAAGTCTAAAGCAGAACTACATTTCAATCAGGTCTAACCCAGGACGGCACCAGGTCTGAGCCAGATCTAACCGCTCAAAGACTGACTCAACGCAGGTTTGTATCTGTACAAACACTCAACTCTGTGCCTTTCTGCTACAGCACGGTATTATAGCTACATTCTTGACTCACATCAGGTGAAAAGCATGGCATTTTCACAATTTGAATCGCATTTAAAATGTGAGGTTTGTGCACACCGCCGTGGAAAATATTTTGACCTTTCATTTGACTTAACAAGTTGATCCAGTCCACATCAGACCCACTTCAATCCTGCACTTAAATGCCAGTTTGACGTTGCAAGCCAAAGCCACTTCCTCTTGTGGCATCAGAGCACTCTATGTAATGAGGGAATATTTTCTGCCGGGGCTTACTCAAGGAAGCAAATTGCCTCCATCGTGGCTTCTTTTTTGGGGGCTGTGAAAAAGCAATTAGGCAATAAAGCGTCCTGTAGATTCTGAAACTGCTACAAGCTCAAGTATTATTTTTTGCTTCACTGGCAGAAGAGAAAACCACAAGAGGTGACAATGTGATTGGCAATTTTAGTCTGGCTTGCCGATTGCCATAGAAATGCACATTCTTGAGGAAAGTCTGGAGACAATGCGAGTGGCTGCTCTGTGGTCTCATTCACCAAAACCAAGAATGTGGCCACAATCTCATACACAGATAGAAATGTGCTCTCCTTTACTGACATCAGGCCCAAGCTGAGAAGAAGACTGCAATTTGGTCGATATAATCTTTTATATTCACACAATACAAACAATGGCAGCTATTGTGTATATTGTCATTTTGGTATACATCTTTTATGTGCCTCTGTAGTATTTTTTTTTGCATTGAAATTTATATTCATGATTTAAAACTTGACACAAACATATAGACCCAATGTATGTCATATGGAATGTTTAAAATTCTGGAATGGAGGCGACTGGAGCAAAAGTGAGTTAACTTTACAAAATAGTAGTTTGTGGTGAGGGATAGAATAATTCTTAGCATACAATAAAAAAACTATTGTAGTCATTAACATTTCTGTAAAACCTAAAAGTCAAGAATTTTGACACCAGCCAAAAGTCTAAAGTTGTACATTAAACAAACATACAATGTGAGGTACATTCACTAATGTTCCCTAACCAGGCTTTGACATCACCTACATGTAGCAGAGTGGTTGTCATCTGTCATAAAAACATTTTTGTGGCTAATTCTAATTTCTCCATTGAAAATGTGTTATTGTCTTGCCTCCAGTTGCTTCCATTCTGGAAATTAGAACTTTTTGTTTACAAACTTTGAAAGGGTCTAATGAGAAGGCAAGTAAAACCGTTTTGTAATGTTGTGGGATACTGTAATAATAATCAAGTTTGAGTTGAATTTTTTATTTACGGTAAAAAATCGGAAAACTTTTTCGTGGCTACATGTGTGAGGTATTTATATAGTTAATTGGCCTGTGATGTGTTACAATGATCACAATAGCTTGAAGTGGCATTATTTATGCTTGCACTTGTCTGTGAATAAACGCTACATAAATGTTTTCTCATGTTAAACCCACAGTGGACAAAACGCAGCTCTGATACAAAGTGCCAGTGCTCTTGTCTGATGGTAATAATGTTATTGCAGGCACCAGAGGTCACAACAAATGTGTGTGTTTGAATATCCTGAGATTACAATTTCAAAGTCCTCCCCATGAAAAGTAGGAACAATGGCACAGGGTGGGAAGTTAAAAAAGCGGGGGTCTCTTTCAAATAAACAAGCATGGCTGCGTCCTGAATAGGGGCTTTTCCACGGAGCAGCAGGATCGGTTCTCAGAAGGGTCCCATGAGTCCCGTCTATGGCACAAAGTAGCCCTACAACCCAAGCTAGACTCAAATATATTCAAACTACATTTTATTATCCAACTTTGTACATCCTCTTTCTTTCAAGTAAGCTTTTTGGTACGCAGTCTTTTGACTTCACAACATGATTGCTTAGTCCTGGTTCACACCTTGTTTATATTTACACATCTTCTAAGTTCTAGTCCTTATTTCTTATTTATGTTTATACTTTACGTTACTTCATTTAGGCTCATTTTTGGGTTTAGTCTTGGTTTAGACCTGGCTTGAAACTGGATTAGACCTTATGTAGACCTAGTTGAGGTTACATTCTGATTCAGTCCTCGGTTTGGTCCTGGTTTAGCCCTGGTTCGGAATTAAATCGCCTTTCTTCCAAGTGGGTTAGGACGAGAAAGTAGATGGGGGGTCATAGCTGCCCCCGTTGCTGTGTGCTATTGCTTAATGAGCCTGAAAATACAATTGCAGTGATCTGGCTGTGAAGGAAGCCTGCAGGCTATAGTGTAAATTAGCAGTGCGAGGAAGCCCAGAGGCCGGGTCTTGCTGAGCCGGGAGAATAGCGGAATAGGAAAATCCTGTTAGGAAGGAGTGACTGCAGGAATCACGGTACGTTTGGGGATCAAGTCAAGCTTAGGGACACTTGTTGCTGCAAACAATGGTACTATATATTATGAGGTTTCTGGCATGTATCAAAAGCCATAATTCCAGTTGGCTCCACACAATAGCCCTCTTCTACAATCATCATTCAACTTAATTTTCCATTCTTCTGCAGATTCTGAGGCAGCGTCCCACACCGCATATGTGCACCGCTCTTTTGACCGCTCCGCTCCGCATCTGTTGCCCAATGTCGACCCATATCTCCATTCTAATGCCTGTACCCTGCTGGGATGTTAACTTAAGGCCTTCCGTAATTGATGGCTTCCACACTTCAGCATACTAGTCCCCCCTCTTCCTCCTACCCTGCCGATTGTTGATATATCTGAGTGGTTTGGGGGTCTTTCACTCACCCATTGTTCTTTTATGGAGGAATTATAATAGACTAAAGGATTGAGAGAAAGGCAACAGGCGGGGGGGAGCAGGAGAGGGGGTGGAAGAGAGAGTGGCCGCTGATGTTTAGTGAACTCCGAAGGGGGACTTTTTTATTCTCATTCTGCAAGTTTGGCACATGCCTTCTGTTACTAAGTGGCAGTGCATTCAAAGAGGACCATGCAGTGACTCCAGTAGGTGCCTAGACTTACAACCCTGGCAGCTGTTGGGCTGTCTCTGCTGCTATAGAGCACTCTCCACAGGTGAGCTCCTCTGCAGATCACAGTCTCCACTGTCTTCAATGGGGCCTTTCTCGCCTTTTTATCAGCAGCAAGAGGCACTCATTCTCTCTACACAGCATTAAGTTTATTCATGGTTCAGCCCTGATTCAGGATCAGGTGATATATATGTTTTTTTTATGTCACATTGCTCCTCCCCTCTATGTGTTGTTGTCAGTTGTGTATACAGTTCACAAAAACAGACATTTCTTTGTTTATTTTGATACAATCTCAAAGATCAGCTCTACTTTATATATCTGCTTATATCCTGTTTCTCGCCTGTCACCACTGTGCCTGTGTGTGAAATGTGAGGCTGCAGTGGTTGACTCTTTATTTGTTTAATGGCACAAGTTGAGTCTAAAAGCGCTCATCTGGATTGGTAAACCGCTCTAAATGATGTTGTTGTTTTGGTTTGGACCAGTTTCACCAGCTCCTCCTTTTCTCTTTCTTCAGTGGCAAAATATTTTGCTGTTTACTTTGGTCTTTTTTCCTGCGTCGCTGTTACATATTACTCCAAAGGTGTGGTGCCTCTTCACTCAAAGGCCTCCACTGTTTCCCCCAAACTGCTGCCAAGCCGGGCTATCTATTCATTTGGTTACTTAAGTGTAATTGCTCCCCTTTGAAGCCTCAGAGAGGCAAATGATTTGCTTTGGCCCCAGGGCAGTAATGGTCACCGAGCCAGCGACCCCCTCCTGGTCAGAGAGCGTCGGAGAGACCGCGAGAGGCCAGCTCCCATACGGAGAAGAAATAATACAGCCAGGACCGCTCAATTTCACCTCCCTTTTCATCCCATTCTTTGAAAACTTTTTATTAACAACAGCTTTCTCTCTCATAGCGGGCGCCAGCAGAGGGAGGGATGGCGGGGAGGGAGGGGGATATCAGCCGCTGTCCCGTGTAGATCCTGTAGATGTCTATGGTTCACACACATCATCAATAGTGACAGGTCAAGGAGGCACTGGGAACACTCCCCCGCTCTGCACTGCTAAACACCGCTCATGTTTCATCTGCCACGGCCCAGCGGCCTGACCATGGCCCTGTTTACACACTTCCTCAGAAGTACATATTCACCTTATTGTGGACATAAAAGTCTATCTGAGCTTCACCCGGTGACAGTCTGTGCATGGACCTGTGCACAAAGAGCCCATTTAATGCCGAAAATTACTGCACCACTTACTGTAATTGTCACAATTCTGAGCGCATTGACATTGTAATCTCATAATAAGATAATGGGGTCGAAACTGTGTACAGGAGTGTGATTAGAGGGGTGTAGCTCCAGAACAGGGTTAAAATGTCAAGGGATCGTATTTTCCTCTCCAGACAGAGACTAGAATATTGTGTGTTTTGTTGTGAAGGGATCCAGTGAAACACTTGAGTATCTCTGTTTTGTTTTCTGATCTACGGTTTTATGCAGCAGATTACCTTCTTAATGGTCCGAAATATAAAGTTGTATTCACCCTGCGCTGCCAGAAAGTAACATCAAACCATCTTCTAAAAGAAAAAAGATTTCTAAATTGTTCGAGTTATCTTGAAGACTCTGTGGAGCCGAATCGAAGCGGACAGGCATCCATAAAAGCCAACCTGGTTATGAATGCTGCATTTTACTTGTATCATTTTGACTTTGAGGTTTTTAAGAGCGAAGTATTCCCCGCAGTGGAGCCAGATGGTAACAATTCTTCGACATATTACGAGCTGCTCTCTGCCAAACAGCATACCTTTGGGCTATGTTTTCAGTGGGCTATAAAAGCCAATAATGTAATTTTGATCTATTTGATCAGATATCACCCAGACCCCGCTACGTTTATATAAGACAATGTTTAAAATAGGGACAAGAATTCTCTCTGTTTTGCTTTTCACTCTGTAAGTGCATGATTTTCAATATGTGACCCGCTGGGCAACTCTTGCTTGTTTGACTAAAGGTTGAAAAGTGCGGCTGGTGCCAAAATGGTGAGGTTCCTTGTCTAGTCTGGCATATGGGACTGGGTACATGTGAAAATACAGTTGTGATTTATGCAAAAAGACATAGAAGGAGAATAGAGGGCCCTTTGTAGAGGCGCCTCCAAAAGTTTGACCTTGGCTTGTCGTAGTGTACAATGACACAGTGGCAAAGTATCCCAGGACTGTTCTTTTTAGTCCAATGGGGGGTGAACTGACCTTGTCCAACTCTGGTTTGGACCCTTTTAAACAAATCCCCAAAGACCCTTGTGTCTTGACTAACCACAAAACACACAAATGAGTTTGTATGTTGATTGAGAATATTGGATGGGTCAGAAGGACGCTTTGTTGAGCTGTGGTTAGTCATTTCAAAATCGGATTGATCCTTGTTTGAGCTCATTCACTTTAGTACACACGTACATGGTCAAAAAGCTGTTCAAAAGAAACAGAATGGAGAAAATAGGAGATTTGTGAATATTTCAAAAATTGCTGAGCTAGTGAGATGTTAACATATAACCATCTCTATAGGGACGAGAGAACATCCAGTGAGTGGCAGTTATGTTGGGAAAATGCAGTGATGATACCTAAGGTCAGATGACAATGGATAATGACTGTTATGAGAAGATATAAAACAGTAACTCAAACTGTACATGTCATATGTGTAGGGAAAGCAATTTTATGTCTACTTATCTAAGTGACAATTAGCTACAACACACCAGCAAGTCCCATTTTGTATGAACCGAAAAATACCCAAACTGATCATGATGCAAATGCAAACCAATACACCTGAAATGTAGTTCATAATCCCCCACAAGCAAAGCCATTATATCACATATGTGGATGTGTCTTACCAACCATCTCCAAAGAATGTAATGACAACCACAACAAAGCTTCAGGATTGAGTTCGTGAGATCAGCTTTTCCATTGTGAACCTTGTTGTTTGAGTGTATCACACGCACAACTGCAGGCCTGCTGTGTGGAATTAACTCACACTAATGGTAACACACACTTTTGTTGCAGGAAATCAGACAGCCGCGCTCTAACTGCTAAAACGGTGATTAAAAAACCCAAATTGCCTCATGATGTTGGGCAATTAAGGAAGAGAGGTGGGGTAGAGCGAAGGAGGAGGGAGGCTCTCCAAATGCATTAGCACTTATGGGACGTGTAAACAGCATGCACAGGGCTGGCCGTGTCTATGTGGAAAAATAAGACTTTAAAATAACTTTGCCAAATGTGAAGGTAGCTAGTAAAGTATAATTAAAGATTGCAGTATTAAGTCTGTAATTTGCTGCTCCATGAGATCATTAAGTGTCTCCCTGGCCCCAGTTAATGGGATACAAAGTGCAGTTAATGAGACAAATAGAGAGCTGGAGTCATGGCTGGCTGCATGTGAGCTCTCAATGCTTGAACTCTATTGTCTTCTGTTAAATACACAACAAACACAACATGTTTGCGTTGTCTCCCAACACGTTAATGACACGACGCAACAACTGGATTTAATGTTTTGATTTCATTTAGTGTAAATAGAAGAGGCACATCTTGTGATTGCAAATAAGTGTATGTTATTTCTGTCAGTATAACGGGGTCAGTGACAGGGGGCTGTTGGGGGGTGTTCCATACATTTTCAATCGGGGATGGCTCTTTCAGAAGTATATTTAGAACAGTTTAAATAAAGCCCAATTGACACCCTTTTTTCACAACAACCAGCCTCTACAATAGTAAAACACTGTATAAACATGAAGACTTCCATTTCTGTTGTTGTCATGTTGCTAATAATTATTCCTAAAGGCTTCTTGCTGTCAGCAATCCTAAAACCTGCACACTGCACCAATACTGCTACACCCATGTCTGATCCACAAGACTGTGACATGTGGGCTTGTGTCTTGGAAGATGGTGAGGTTGTTAACTCACAAATCTGGGAAAGATCCTGTACTGATTGAACCAAAGGAAAATGACTTTGTATATTATAGGTCTTCACATTATGATACAGTGACCTTTTGGCTAGCTGTCTGTGATGTGTGTGTCTCTATGTTAAGAGAGTTTTTAGTCATTGTAAACAATATAATTTCTACATGCCTTCAATGAGAAAATGACTTGCTGAATGAAGCAGATGGAGACTCTTGTAGTTGTATAGGTGCCACTGACAATCTAGTAGCGGCCTGTGATCAAACAACACACAGCAGCTTTTAATCATATCTGACCTTTTTAACAAAACATGTTCCTAATTTAAGATCAGAGACGAGCTGCCCCGCCCGGGTTTATCTCCTCATACTTACATCCCCTTCATGCTCTGGGCGCTTGTTAGGAGCCATTGTCAATAACAAACACAAACTTTTGTCGTGATAACCCAAATTGGACAAAGCAGTTCTATACAGCACTGTCTTTGTCCTCGTGTCTCTAAAGACCTCACCAAAAGTTTTTTTTCCTTTAGTCTTCATCCCTTTATTTTCTCGGTGAATTTGTGGTTGTGTGCAATCCTCTAACAAGCTCCATCTTTGACCCGGGTTGTATGTTTCCAAAAATGTCATGTCTTGTAAGTCAAGGAAAGACTTTAATGTCCACATGATTTAACATTCAAGCTGGGAGATTCAGGCAGCGGGGCCTAGTGCCACAGAGGTAATAATATCCCCCTAAATGAGAAATAGTAAATGCTAAATACATCCTACAGTGGGAGCCGACCGCTACGCTCCAGAGAACAGGCTGCTTCTGTGCACAGTTTTATTACACATTTACTGGGACATTTAACTTTTTCTCTTTTGGATGTAAACTAAGATATTCAGATAATCATTGCGTTCATGTCATATGTAGAGCCCTGTGTAGCGCATATGAAAATATTTAATGCATAGCCATACATTTATTTCATATTTAATAATATTGGTTCAAAACCATGAATTTGGATTCATACTAAAAATGATTGAATAATATATAATATAGTCATCCCTCTTTAAGAGCGACGCAATGTATGATGGGAGTTTGAGTTCATGTCGTTTATGTGTATCGAAATAGCAGAGAATTTGACACGCTGTATAACTGAGCCGTGAGCTTTAGAAAACTTAAATCTACGTGAGTTTCATTCGAGGGTGCAACACATATTCAGCTCAATGGCAAAAAATCGACTGTATATATCCTCTTCTCCATTACATGTTTATTTAGTTTATATTATAAATATTTTAACTCAAAAATGTATTGGCACAACATTGTTTTTTTGAGTTTGATTACTTGACCGAACCAAACATTTTGCTCATTGTTGTCCAATTATCTGTCATTGTCAATCCACTTTCATTGTTTCATCGTTTCTTTGTGTCTACAGTTGTAACCAGAGCTAAAATACACACTTTCTCTTAAGCCAATGAGTGGGCCAGCATCTTAAAAGTGTTCAATAAAGCTTATACTGTCTTAGCAAAAAATTGTTTTTTTTAGATCCTCCCTTTCATTACTACAAAAAGGTTTTTCCTCAAAGTCAAGAAAAAAAAAAGATTACGTACTTATCATTTACATATACAATATATACAATAACTTAAAAACCCCACAGCAGGAATATACACTATGTCAGCTCTTACAACTGAATACATGCAGAAATGTGTGCATCAAATCATCAAGTAACAAACTGAAGTGAAAATGACATTTTCCAAGAAAAGTTTCACAAAAGCCAAACTAGATAAGCCAATAAACGGTGATGGTGCCCTATGGAGATACTGTTATTGCAAATGAAGTGGAGGAAGCCAAGAACGAAACAATCCGAGAAGGACACTGGTTTGTGAGCTGGCCGCAGCATTGTCTGAGGTTTTTGCAGAGCCATAATCACGTTTGGAAAGCTCTGCAAACCCCACGTTGTCGCGCTCTCCAAGACTCTGTGTTGTCCAGTAAAAAAAATACGACACTTTTTTTTTTCTTCTTAAACCTTCTTGTTTTCCTTATACATGTTTGTTTTTCTCTATTGCTTTAGGCCACTTTCATTTTGAGGAAACCCTGCTTCAATTAAGTGTGATGGAACCCATGTGTCCCTTATCGGGGGCCAGTATCTTCTACCGTTTTGCCTTTGAAATGGCGCTGGCTCCGCTGAGTAATTGGCCTTTAAAGGGGAACTGTCCCAGGGTGCTGTCGCCGCCCGTGCCTGCCGGGGCACATCAGCTGACTGCCACAGTGTCTGCATACCTGTGAGGAGCGGTGGTAAGTGGTTCTGCATGGAGCCAGTGGCTGCGGGGAAGACAGAGATGCCAGGAAGCTGGTTTTAAACTATAGGCCCCAAGCAATGACCAGGCAGAATGTGTGCGACTGTGGGCTGATCACGTTATATGGTTTATCTGAAGTTTGACACGGTGTGAAAATAGATCTGAATCACACCGACCTGTTGATTCAGTCAAGCCTTTGATAATGTTTCAAAGTGTTATAGATTTCTTTTTCAGGAGAAATACATAATAATACATAAATAATAACCAGAAGGACAAGGATCTTATGTGTTTGAAACCAGTAGATTATGTATGCTACCAACTGAGCTCTACTGGTCTAATACTTGGTTTAAGGACTGACTATCAAAGTAGCCTATGTTGGCTATATAAAATGAAACAGCTCTTGAAATCTCCAACAACTTTAATAGATGTAAATTATGGACATTATGGGTACAGGTGTGTGGACAAGAAATGATTACATTACAAACTAAACATCACCATTTGCCAAAAAAGAATAATATTAAGGCTATGTGTGAGTTAATTGCTAACATGAGCTGAATGCTAACATGAGCTAAATGCTAACTAAAACAGTTGTTCACATTTAAAAACTACACATTATGTCACATTGCACCCTAGTTAGTTGTTAAAGTTGTTAAAGTTGGGCTTGAGGAGTCTGAGGTTCTGTCATATATTTATTAGTTTTACTCAATAAAAGTTGCAAAGCCATACAGTTCATTCGAAATCTAACTGGAGTGATTCAATTGATATTTCTATTGCCCCACTTGTTTAATGTCAGAAAAACCACTATTTGCACGAACAAAAGGCTTCACTATAAAGGTATGTGACAGTAAGCACAAAGGAGAAAAAAGTCAAATGCTTGGTTGTGACACAGACAAACTGAAGCAGAATGGAAAATAAAGTCCATGCAATCATCTCTGGTCGTCTTTTGTTGTATATGACACCACTTTGGCCTGCAGTGCTTTCACTTTGTGCCTCAAAAATCTGCTTTGAACTCCACTCAAGCACTTTTGATTTTGTTTATTTTTTTTACATGTTGTGTTTACCTTTGGTATATCCTTTCCAGAGTCATTAAGACATAGAAACACATGCTTTAGTTTTAGCTTTTAACCGTGGAAATCTACTCAAATGTAGCTCTGGACTAGAAGAAGTTAGTACAGCAGCCGCGGGCCTTACAAAAACTGCATGCACAGCCAACAGGAAGAGGGCACTTCAAGACTTCAGGCCCATAGCTTTAATTGGCCGTGTGTAGGAATTTCGGCTGTGGCAAACTAATTGACCCACAACTCCCTGGTGCTTTATCAACACGAGGGAAACGCCACTGGGCCGATAAGCAGCCAGCCTTGTAAACCAATCTATAACCAATGGCCAATTTGAAACACGTGTTATAGGCTATTTTACGACTGGTCCCCCTTTTCCAACTCCACTGTTGAGGTGTGCAGCAATACTGTTTCAAACCTAAGAGCCACAAGTATTATTTATGTTCATTACAAATTAATTATTTTGATTATGGCCTGGTGTGGGATCCAGCCTTATAAAAGAGCGGCTATTCAGTTGTTATTTTTTTACAGTGACAATTGTTTCCATCACTGTCTGGCACATACATAACTTTCCCTCCTGCTCACTTATAAAAGTCTATTATAATCCACAATGAAAAATATGTTATAAAAATAGGTATAAAATCATAATTTTGTTTGAAACTGACAAAATACTTTATACATTTTTGTGATGTTACAATAATATATATATCTTTTCATATTCAACGTTTGTCGATCAATTTGTAAAGAGTTGAAATGTTTTGATTTACAGTTCACCTATAACTGCTGCTGTTAGTCCTCACTGTCTTTACAGAACTACATCAATACGTCTATCTGCTGCATATATGTTTTATCTTAATCGTGAATTAATAAATTGTGTAGTTTATAGTTGTTCCTGATTCATAAATGGACTGTACCATTTGTCCTTTGAACGACCACAGAATGAGCCATGATTGTGAAAGCCCACAGCATACCTGCAGCACATACATGAAGCACATGCTTTAACATGACGTGATGAAAGGCCTCATCTCAAAGGTCCACTACCTTCTAACAGAGCCGCTATTGGCCGTGGAGCTTTCTCAGTCGACTTCAGAAATGATGCCATAACGTCCGTGAGCGAGTGTGACAGGCCCTGATCAAAACCAGCTGCCAATTAACTTAATGACTAGATCTATCACATTCAATTAGAGCAGGCCTATGAGCTGTCAATCCAGTGGACCACGAGGGCTCGTTAAACAAAAACACTGCTCTGAACGATCACTTTAGAGCAGCCCGTCTCTGTGATCCTTATCTGAGGTCCTGGGACCTATACAGCACCCTCTGGTCCTGACAGGTCCCACGGATAAACCACTATGAAAGGGTTCACCTCCGCCTCTGGAATCCATCGTCAGCTTTCTGTCTGTGCATCTGACAAATGGCTTCAAACAGCATCGAGGAGCTTTAGCAAGGTATTTTTGATGTGTGCAAGGGGGCAACAAGAGCAGAAGAAGAAAGAGAGAGATGTGAGTGAGATAAATGAAGCAAAACAAAACACAGAACGAGAAGCACTTTCCCTCAATTGGCTCCTGCCCTTGGCTCCGGGCCTACTGTAATCCCTCAGAGGAACGGCCTATCTGCTCTGTGGTCAGTGTCTTTAACCCACATGATAACACTTAGCCTACTCATAAAGAAAAGGCCTCTTTAACTGATCCATTAGCGTCCGACCCCTGAGAGCCGGACTTGCTGGTGTCTACTGAAACATACCAGGAAGCCTTGAAGGAAAACAGCATGGCAGACATGCTCCGAGATCAAAGAGTCACTCACACCCCTCACCACCCTCCCTCTGCAGGACGTCCAGGTCTGTCTCCCTCTATGTCCTGGAACAAGCCAAACAAACTCACTGGTCCCCTGCACAAGAACTTGCCTTACCTGAAAATGTTGCTACAAGTTAGTGTCTCATGTGTATTTGGACACTGGACTGTGCAATGTCTCCTGCCATGAAGAGTTTTGAAATCAGACAGACAAATAGCCTGCCATAGAGAGTTTATTCTCACTCATGCAGGTCACATTCTGCTCTGCTTGAATCTGCAATAACCCTGGACACTTAAACTCGATCATGAAAAAAACACTTTATCTAAAATATGGTAGGTTTAAAGCTATATATATAGCTTTATACCTACCATATTTTAGATAAAGTGTTTTTTTCCATATATAATGAACTATATATGGGCATTAGTGACACTATTTTAAAAGTTGTAAAGTGTAAGCTCCTTAGCTTTGAGCAGTCCTTCCTCCCTCAGTCTCAACATCCCACGATGGTTTCTATTATGTTGTTGCACTGTACCGTTATCAATTAGTCAGCGGCTCTTTTGGTGAGCGTTCATGATTTAGTGACTGTGAAGGAGATGCACAGTCATCCGCAGGTCTAAGGAGGTCTGTGGGAAAATACTCCGGGCACAGTCTCTATACCTTTAGGATCAGCTCTTGTGGTTAAGGCCCCTGTGTGTGTAAGTATTGTGGTAAAATGTTGCAGAGATGAAAAGGCTCAGAGGAACAGGAGAAATACACAGGAAGAGTTAGTGTGTGAGATCTTCAGAAAAGGCCCTTTTCTGAGATACTGTGATTTCATCCATGAACTGTACAAGGATGTGCAATTTAAACTGAAACTTTTGTTGTTGTTACAGCTTTAGCTATAGATCTAATTTGTTTAACAATTAGAAACAGAGGTGGGTAGTACTCAGTTACATTTACTCAGTTACATTTACTCAGTTACATTTACTCAGTTACATTCCTTCAGTTACATTTACTTGAGACACTTTTTAAATACATTGTACTACATAGAGTAGCTTTACTGCACACTACTTTTTACTTTTACTTGAGTAATAATATTTTGAAGTAACTGTACTCTTGTACTTGAGTAAAATCTTGTAAATCTAGAAAGAGTAGGAGTACTTTTACCAGCTCTGTGTGTGTCATGTAAGAACAGCTTTATGTGAAAAATGTGATAATGTGCTTTAATATTTCTAAAATATTTTATCTTTTGAAAATATCAAAATCAGTTTATTATTTTTATTTTTTTGGAAGATTACCACAAAAATAAACAAATAATCTGACATTACGCTCAAACAGTTACTCAGGTCTTGAGTAGTTTTTTCACCAGTACTTTTCTACTCTTACTCGAGTAATTATGTGAATGAGTATTTTCACTGTTACTTGAGTAATTTTATTTTGAAGCTCTTACTTACCTAAGTATTGGCTGCTCTCTCCATCTCTGTTTATAAATGACAATTGTTGAACGTGTTCTATAAGCACTGTCAGATGACACCAAACATTTGTATTGTTTTAATGCAACTTTATAAATATATGAGGCATTTTTGAGGCTCACATGGGAATGTATTTGTCTGTATCTGAACTGTTAACTCTTTTACTATAGTATTTTTAGGTACAAGCTCACTCTATCAGCACCATGATGAACACATGGGACTGTTGTTTATTGAGTCTGTGTTACTGTGTATCTGTCCAAATAAACTCAATAAATAAATAAAGTGTTTGTTATAATGGTATAATTTCTATTCATTTATTGTGTTTTATTTACAGAAATAACAAATGAATAAAAGGCAATTTAAATAAATGTTTAATGGTTGATTACCATTACAATTGTTCTTGTATGTATTGTTACTTGTTCTTTTGATGTATGTGTGTATGTGCACTTGATTATTGTTGTTTTTTATGTGTTATTGGTCTACTGTCATATTTTTATTCTGTTGATAAAAATATCATATATATTATGATTAATGTTGGCCTGTTTTATAGCTCCATCACTTACTACAGCTGAACCCCCACCCATGTAACTTTTTGTATGTGCCATAAACTTAAACAGACCATTCCTGGCACATTACTATGAATGTGATGTAATTGTGGGACACTGTGCCTCTACACATGTTACTATCTCAGCAGGAGACCACAGATCTCTTACAACCATCATCTGATAGGGCATCATCACAAAGACCTCGCTTTGGCACGAAACACGAGCGATCAAGGTTATGGCCACCGATAATTACTTCACTAATGATCAGAGGTGGGTAGTACTCAGTTACATTTACTCAGTTACATTTACTTGAGTAACTTTTTTTTTTTAAAGGGATACTCCATAGAGTAGCACAATATTTTTTACTTTTACTTGAGTAATAATATTTTGAAGTAACTGTACTCTTACTTGAGTAAAATCTTGGAAATCTAGAAAGAGTAAGAGTACTTTTACCACCTCTGTATGTCATGTAAGAACAGCTTTATGTGAAAAATGTAATGATGTGGAAAGTTTGAA
>JAVQKC010080105.1:0-10643 GCA_036025475.1 Philypnodon macrostomus | reverse complement strand
ATGGCCTGGCTCCACCACCATTAAAGGACTTTATTCATTTAAACCTAAATACAACCACACGTGCTGCTGGCAGAGGACACTGTACAATCCCATTCAGAAAAGGCTCTTTTGGACAATCTTCCTTTTCAGTTCGTGTTCGTCACCTTCTCTGAAAACTGTACCAACAGAAATAAGAACTATTACATAATTGAATGTCTTTATCAGATGAATTAAACAGTGGCTGTTGGACAATCAATAAGTCAACACGACCTGGACTAACTATCTGTGGAGAGGCTGTTGTTCATTAATGTGCACTGTTCCATTTGAAAAATAAAATAAACATAAACAAACATGAATGAGAACAGTTAGTCCTGTCTTATAGACCCTTTAAAATGTGAGTCATATGGAATGTTCAAAATTCTGGAATGGAGGCGACTGGAGCAACTTTACAAAAAAAGTAAGGTTTAGGGTGAGGGATAGAATAATTCTGAACATACAATGAAAAAACTATTGTGGTCTTCAATATTTCTGTAAAACCTAAAAATCAGAAATATTTCCACCACCAAAAATGCTAACTGTTACTAATGTGTACATTAAATAAACATACATGTGAGGTACATTCACTAATGTGTCCTAACCAGGCTCTGACATCACCTACATGTAGCAGTGGTTGTCATTTGTAAAAACCATCTTAATTTGCAATATTTTGTGGCTAATTCTAATTCCTTTATTGAAGTATGTATTACACACTGCCTCCAGTTTCCTCCATTCCGGAATTTCTGTTTACAAACTTTGAAAGGGTCTATTAGAGGTAAGATAAGTTTGCACTAAATTATATATATATATATATATATATATAATGATGCATTTGAGAGGATTCACATTTGAATGTAGAAATGCCACCAGACATTCTTACCTTTTGGGGGAAAAAAACATTAGATGAGATTGGTTTCACCCCCTCCCTTTGAGGTTACGGTCAGTGGCACGGTTGAGGAAGCATCCTTTCTGACCACAGCGGGCACAGCTTCCCCTCCCGCGTGTCTCCTGAGCTCTCTCACTTCTCAAAGGTGATATTGCCCATTGATGATGGAGATTCCCAATTAAGTTCCGGGGGAGTCTTAGCCGGCCCACTGCGGTGAAGCACATCTGTTACTGCCCTGTTTCCCAAGCTCAGCCAGACCACCGCATTCGTCATTGTTAATCAAATTTAGCCTTAATGAGACAGCATCATTCTCGGGGGTGTGCTGAGGTACATGGTTTCTTTGGCCACACTAGCAGATAAACATGCACTCCTCACAAAGCTGTTTAGAGGTCTTTTGCTGTTAAACTTTCAGTTATCATCAAATCTATATTCTTTGTGTGTATTAGGAAAATGCTTTTCTGCAAAACAATAGGGAAGCTCTATAGAGGTCAAAACAATTAAAAAGGGTAAAGTTGTATTGCATTGTCTCTCTTTAGGTTGTTAAATGTGTCACTGTCTAAAATGTAAGTTCGATATCCAGCCGACCACTGGCCACATTTCCTTGTACATGTTGATAGATGAGACTGACTGCTCCCCGCAACAATGACTCCCAAAAGGTGCACAAGCCATTTAAGGATTATTGCTTTGGAAAGGTGATCCTCACTAAAGAGTCGTTAAACCAAGGCAGGCCAGTGGAACGCGGGCGGTCAACTGTTATCTGCTAATATCTGGTGAAGCAGAGTGAGTGAGCAAGAGGAAGATTTAATGGTAGTCCTAATGTTGGTGTGTTGCAGGCGGTGATGGCCAGTGACTTTGCTCTGCCGCGGTTCCGGTATCTCCAGAAGCTGCTGCTGGTTCATGGACACTGGTGTTACTCTAGGCTGGCCAACATGATCCTCTACTTCTTCTATAAGAATGCTGTAAGTCTGAATTATAAATAGTTTGGTGCACAGATTATGCAAATGTTGAAATACTAAAAAGAAACAAACTATTGATCTATAAGCTATTCACTGAACCCTTACGATTCAGACTTACTTCTACCTCAGTCAGCTTACAGGACCAATTAAGTAAACTTACATTTTGTTATTCACATTTTGCAACTAAACTCTTGCTAAACTTAGCTTCAAAGCTGTAAACTGGTGCAGTACATCTTTGTCTTTTTGAGAGTAATGTTCCTGTACATTGTCCCTACCAAATCAATGAAACATAATAAATGCATATATCACCATAGACATGTCGTCCCATCTCATGTGACTTCTCTTTTATTCCCACAGATGTTCGTGGCTCTCATCTTCTGGTATCAGTTCTACTGCGGCTTCTCCGGTTCAGCCATGATCGACCAGTGGTATCTCATTTTCTTTAACCTGATGTTCTCTGCATTCCCACAACTCATCATCGGCACTCTGGACAAAGACGTGTCGGCAGAGACCCTACAGCAACTACCTCAGCTCTACAAGAACGGACAGAACTCAGAGGTGGGGCACAAGGATAGAAAATTATGTGAAATACCAGCAATGTAAAGCACTGTGACAAACAATCTGCATCTGAATGTAGCATAATAATCCTGGTTTTAATAGTGCTAAATTCAATTAAATGATAACTAGGACTAGACCAGGGTTAGACCATGACTGGACCAGCACTTGACCACATAGGAGTAAGCCAGGACTAACTCTGAACCAAGACATCTACTGTATAACATTGAGGATACTAAATTTTTACAGTCCCAAACAGACTAAAAACAGGGAAAAAACTACAGCGTCTAGATGTTAGCCCTCTTAAATGATTGATTCACTATATTGCGCTTATTGCAGTGGAGCCCAGCCTAGCAACTATGGGCCTGAGGTGAGGTACATCCTAGACTTGCAGACATACAAGTAATGTATACCCAAATGAATTATGAATATTCTCCGTTTCAAGAGGCAAACAATGGCTTGCTTTCTTTAATGCTGACAAGGGGAGCATACACTTTCTTAACAATTCTAACAGACATGCATTTTATGGTCACTGGAGTAACTTTATTGTCCAATTTACAATAGTACATGGTTTAGTCTCAGTGTGCTTCTTCATTTCAAAAGTATGTAAAATGATCACTGAATATTGCACTAGTGAATATACTGTGTCCCATTACGTTCAGTTACTATAGCTGTCCTACACCTCTAGTAGACTCAGTATGGGGTATTATACAATATAGTCTCACTCCTTTTTTTTAATAACAACTTAAGATAGACAAACCTCCGAGACCAATCAGCCAATCAGAGTGCCTACTTTGAGAGCACATTGTGATTATGATGCTGATGTTTGTGATATTTATTTAATAAACTTATGATAAAGCCTCTATGGCATGAGGCATTTTCTACTGATCATTATTACATAGTGCTATTACTTTAAACAGTTAAACATTATTGTTTTGTAAATTATTAAATGACTGAACTGGGCAAATTCTAGCTGGTTTAATTCAACTGGAAAATAATCCCACTGTGGACTCATTTATGATGTTTTGTCTTGTGACTGTAGCTGTTAACTCCACTGTACAGTACATAATGCTCTTCATTATGTGTTGTGGTTATTAGGGAGCAGTCTTTTATGTATCCAGCACACATAATGGCCACTAATGATTAGCATAGCTGTTTGACCAGGCTATATATTGAGCGATATATTGATCTCCTCTTCAGTGTTACTTTTACAAACTCACCCTGAAATTTGAGCTGTGCTTCCAAATGTAATATTCTGTTTTATCTCAGCTTTTCATTCCTCGTCTAAAGAACAACTTGAGTTTTTCATAATCCTCACAGCCAAAATAAATCAACCTGCAAGCATATTTTTTTGTGTCACTCCTGTCGTCATTAAAAAACGAGCCTGCTTTGTTATTTCCCCTACTTTCTATGGATACATATCCCATATATTACATTTAATGCCACCCGACTGCGTACTGACGATTTCAGGAACTTGCCGCAGTGTAGTCAGCAAATGTTTTTATTGTATTTTGATACTTTTGTCAATCTCACAACATGCTGGAGATGAAATTCAGCATAATATGGATTGTTTTAGCCCCAGGGTACAAGAATTATGTATATGACAGGCAGGGGTGGTGAAAAAAGTATTAATATCCTGTACTCTCTTACTTCAAAATATTATTAAATTCACAGTGTAGTAAGTATATACAATTATATTTTTTTAAGAACTTGTGTAAGACATACAATAACATGAACAAAGAACAGGGGCTGTACATATATTTCCATAAACAAAAATAGAAATTTACAATGCACAGTACAGAGGGTCATACAAATTCTGGACGCTTTGACGTAATGTATCTTCTCCATTTATCCCAGATCTCATCAAATTTATCAGACTGAAATCTACTAGGGAATGTGATGCTTTCCATAATAAATAAGCATATACAATCTGGTGTCAATCATCCAGAGTTGGAGCATTTGAGTTTCTTTGTAATAGCTTTTCGAATAACCAAACTTAAAATACCATACAACTGGTCTAAATACAATGATTACTTAAGCCAAAAGATGTATGGTATATGCACTCACTTTAGTGATTATAAAGTCAAAACTACTCCTGCTGTTGATGTTATGGTAGCTATATCAAACCAGCTACCAATAAACACACTAACCACACTCACATAGAAATAACGGGTGAAGTGTATTGCTCAAGGACACACCAGCAGAGTGATTAGGTCAGAGCTGGGAATGAACAATCAACCTTCCCATTAGTGGCAATATACTATACCTCCCACTAATAGTACTACTAGGGGTGTGTGATATGGTGATAAAAGAGCCAATCGTGATATGAAGTAAGATCTGCTAATCTGGGAAGACTATGCTCTGCTCTTCACTGTCATTTTTACTGTAATAATGCCTGCACTAATTATTAATGAAACATTTTTTAATTGGATGCACATTGACTTTGTAGTTAAAAAGACACTGATAGCATTCATTTTCTGTGTTTGACAAAAAAACTAAACTCATGAATGAAATTGTGATATAATATTTTTACTTAAGTACTACTATCGTTTTGTTTTACAGGAGTATAAGCCATACATGTTCTGGATGAATATGATTGATGCCTTCTACCAAAGCCTAGTGTGCTTCTTCATTCCATATTTTGTAAGTGTTGCTCATCAAATCCCCTTCTCATAGTTATTTTATTTTCTTATCATTTTGAATGTGTTCTTTACTCTTGGACATGTCTCTCAGGCCTATGCTGATTCTGATGTGGATCTGTTTACATGGGGAACTCCCATCACCACTATCGCCCTATTCACCATTCTGTTGCACTTGGGCATTGAGACCAAAACCTGGGTAAGAATCTTATTTAAGTTTGCTATATAAAGAATGTTTGTTAGATGTTTTTTTTTTTATAGATCAATGACCTTTTCATTGTAACTCAAAGTGTATGTAGGAGTATTGTTGACTCCTTAAAGGTATAGTCCCTAAGTTGTCTGAAAATAAAAAATGCTAAACAAAATGCTTTATCTGACCCTGTAAAATAATATCTGTAGGGCCAGGTAGTACATTTTAGTTTTTTTCAGTTTTTTTTTATTTTTTAATGCACTATAAGGTGCACTTAAAAGCCTTTAATTTTCTCAAAAACCAACAGTGTGCCTTATTATCTGGAGCGCCTTATATATGGATTAATTCTGGTTGTGCTTACTGACCTCCAAGAGATTTTGTGTCACACGGCGCTCAAAACATTTACTACCACGTTTAGGGACAGCCAAATGGATATATTTGTTAAAAATGTAGCTTCAAGATCTGTGTCAGCTACATTTTCTAAGGTGAATTTATAAAAGGAGGATTTGTGATGAATGGAGGACTAAATCTGAGCATACACTGACAAACTATTGTGGTCGTCAACATTTCTGTAAGTACTTGTCCAGTAAAACCAAAAAATGTAGCTTTTAGCTCAATGGTAATATTTTATGCTTAACGCTACATCAAATAAAACGGCTGAGGGTCGGTGTTATTTTGGTATGTCGGTGTTGTAGTAGAGATGACCAAGGCTCAAGAGTAGGTGGACAAGGTGTGGTAGGTTTTATTGGCAAGACCGCACAGACGGTGACGGTGTAACCTTGTAGACGGTGCATGCATCTCTTATTTATAGGATGCCCGACGTAAACATGTTATGGGACACATTCTATTTCTAGTGAGCACCTTCCATCTATGGAGATAACATGTTGCAGAGGTACCTATGTTGTATATCTCATTAGCTGGCCTTTAGAACACATGCTACCGTCCTACAATCCCCCTTTTTGTATTGCTTCTGTGTTGTCGTATCTTTTTGTTCTGTATTTTTCAAAAAAGTTTGCTTAGCCCCCACATGGGCAAAATAAAAGTCTGTTGTTAGAAATAAAAAATCTTCATGGTCACTCTTACCGTCCTGGGTATGTTCAAATACCAGGTTCTGACGTTACCTGTGTGTAGCTGATGTGTTGTCCATCGGCAAAGCCACCTTTGTTTATTTGCACTGTGATTTTTGACGTGTGCTAATTTCTCCATAGGAAATGCATTACATTTCCGCAGAAAGTCTTAGAATGTTAACAAACACAAGAAGGGTCTATATATAGTGTATTGTTTATAAAAGGGGACCTTGGTATGGATGTAGTACAATATCTTTCAGAGTACAGAATGTAGTCTTGTAGTCTCATGTTTTGTCATTTAGCCGATAGACATCTAACAGAATAAACAGTGCACAACAGTTGGGGGACTATTGTTCCGCTGACACACACACGCGCGCACACATAATTAATTACCACCTCACAGCTACACAACAACCTCACGGTTCTTTAATTGACTTTGGGTTCCCCGATCAAGCATTCATTATGTTAGAGAATGGACTACCTGCCATGTTTACCTTGGTCGATGAAAAGTGCACGTACGGCTGCCATGTCCGGGAAGATAGTTAGTGAAAAGGACAATTCTTAACACACAAAAGTTGTCAGGCTATATTTACAACTTGTGTATAATGAGAACGCTGGGTTGTGAATTTAGAATGGCTTGTTGGTGAGTTAGGAGAGGTATATGGGGTCGAACATGCCCATTAAAATAATAATGTGATGTGTTGTAATAAAGCCCAGGCCACTGATGCTACAGTACTTCAAGGTTCGTGCATAAAATTGGCCTTCCTCCTGACTGGCCCTGAGCTTTGTTTTTGTTGGTTTGTGTCATCTTTTTTGCACTTTGAATAGTTTAGAAGTTATGAACAATTAGTTTGCTCGGATTAACTGAAAATTATTTGACACTTTGTTGTAATAAACACAGATGCACTGATTCTGCAGAGCTTTAAGGTGTAAAATAGGCCTCCCCTCTGATGCCCAACTGGAATATGGCCTTTATTATACGCACTTTGTTTTTGTTGGTCTGTGCCATATTTCTTTATATAGTTTATAGGACAATCTGATATAATTTTTCGTTCAACTGTTTTTGCATTTGGGGCCTTTGGACACCATGGTAGGGGTGGGCGGTAAAAAAATATAATATCACTGTTTTATTAAGTCAAGATCTTGATTCAGATTATTTATTTCGACTTGTTTGTCCACACATTAGACCTGGATGAACTGGCTGTCCATCTGCTTCAGCATCTCCCTATTCTTCACTGTGGCTCTGTGCTACAATGCCTCCTGTCCCACATGCTACTCCCCCTCCAACCCATACTGGACCATGCAGAGGCTGCTCCAGGACCCCCTCTTTTACTTCCTGTGTGTCATCACCCCCGCCTCAGCGCTCCTGCCTCGGTAAGGCCCTCTACACACATGAACCAAGACTAGAGCTCGGTACCAAATAACAAGACCTTAATAGTATTAAAAGAACAGTTTCAATACTGTTTCAATAATACCTGGCGGGTCTGTGTCTAAGTAAAGAACAGTGGTCAATGAAATTAAATAATTAATTTAGTTCCTTTGCATATGTGAGTCTAATAACTAATACATTACAGTTGTTTATTCTCCTGTTTTAAGGTTATAGAAGATTAATTAAAACAACATTGTATTGAAAAAGTATTGTTCAGGCACTGGTATTGAAAATCAGGTATTATTTAATGGTGTAGGCCAAAAAATTCTTAAAATTGACTATCTGACCCTGTTCAGCGCACTGACAGGACTGACCATACGATGTGTGCAGCAACATAATAGAAAATTCACAAGAGAACTTAACGTCACTAAAGCCAAGTGCAAATTCCTGCTGAAGTTGTGCTGAGCCATGTGACCCACAGCGCCCCAGAAACACTGCCCTGACTTTTAGCTGCGTTTAGAGCTTTTCAAGCACCGCTCATAACTGATAGGACAACATTTAGACCTGACTCTGTTTTTTTAATGAATTTAATATTTCTGCTAATTGATTGTGTGTTCAGGTAGCATTTTGTAATTTAGTTCTGGTGCACCTAAATGAAAATCTTAGGTGCACTGGTGCAACCAACCCAAATGGTTAGTCTTAGTCTGGAGCCCTGCTGTTCTATGATGTAAAGAAGGTTGTCTGTAGCCTGTAGAGACCAGGGGAGGAACCAAATTAAACCTTGACTACGATTGGTTAGTAGGAACCCACAAAGTCTGATTTGAGATTTCACATTATGACAGTTTTTTTCCAACATTATTTAATTGTAGAAATATTACAGACTACACTTTAAAGTCCTGGTATCTTTTTTTTTAAAGGTACCCTAGGCCTAACCAAGACATTACACACTATTTGTTCTTCATGTCCTGAATTCTTCGTCTTATTGCATCCAAATGCCTTTCATGTTTGTCCTTGACTCTAAAAACGAACAATGTTATTCTGTGCTTTGCTTCCAGATATTTCTACAGGGCGTGTCAAGGCACACTGTTTCCTAACCCGGTGCAAGTTGGAAGACAGTTAGATAAGCTCCCCGCCGAAACCCGCAGGAACATCCTTAGCCTCAGTGGGGTCAATGTCGGGTCACCGCTCAGCCCTGTACCTCATATCCTGTCCACCAACAGGCCCCTCCCGAAACACAAAGAAGCTGGGGTCCACATCCAAAATTTATCGCAAGTGCCCATCTTCCAAACAGTCGATGCTGGAAAAACAAAAGACAAGGACGCTTCTAAAGACCTATACACCTTAGCGAACTCAGAAGGTGACACATTACCTTACACCAAAGACCTCCCAGAAGGACAGCAAAACAGTTCAACCAAAAACTCAGAGTGCCTAGATAAGACCCTTGAGGTGTCCCGTGGGAGCTGGGTGACTTCAACGCCAACAGACAGCGTGGAGTTACCCAGACCAGAGCACGAGCATCACTGTGTCCGATACAAGAGGAACTCAGAGGAGGGGTTTCAGAGCGAGCACAGGACAGAACACAAGCACCATGTGGCCTTGTGACATGCCATGGTCTTTAAAGGGATATGCAGATTTCTTTTAAATCAGGATTATATGGGTACTTTTGGATGATAAAATATAACTGTGTTTGATTCAAAAGGTTCAGTTTGGGGAATAGAAAGTATACCCAATCATGCTTAATTTAATATCACAGGACCATATAGAAAATGTAATCAATAGGCTGGGTCTCTGAGAAACAAACTGCATAATGTAACTCACTATATCAAAAAATGCATCATGGTACCTTCTCGTCTTACTACATACATACCATGTAACAACTGGCTCAAGTGGCACTACTGGTCTTTAAATACATTCTTGTCTCCGGACTGCTGCTAAGCTGACTAGAATTTCTATATTTATCCATAAGTACTCCATAAAACCATACTTTAAAAAAAAAAATCCCTAAATCCATTTTGAACTCAGACTCTAATTTGCACGATAGTTTTTTAAAAGTCTAATTTTATTGTATTTTTCTAGATTTTTCTTTTTATATAAATAGGTACGTTATATATTGGATGTCTAAGTATATTTGAGGAGATAAAAGAGGATTGTCAAACATTTTAATCTAGTTTCATCTCAGTATTTTGTCAGGTTTTATTGCCATGGTACCACAGCTATTCTAAAGCTGTAAGCATTAAGACATGTACGCCACAGTGGCCTTCAATCAATGTTTATGTTCCTGTTAGATTTCAAGCCCCATTGAAAACTGTTCCACCAATGGCAGCAAGCAGTGATGTCTGTTACTATTACATTTTACTTGGTGCTGGAGATTTTTTTTAATGGAAGATTAAAACTCATGTTGCCTACAATGCATTCCACTGAATAATTGTTGAAGCTGAAACTCTGCAAAGCTTTAAGAACATTTACAAAGAAATATCATAATATACCTGGAATTTTGCTGTGTGTTTATGTGTATGTATGTGAGTCTATGGATGGATTTTAACAATGCTGGCCAGTTTGAGTGCACAAGCTACAGTCACAAATATTTTCACCAAATAGTTGAAGGTTCTTGCTGCCATTTCAGAAAATGTACACCATCCACATAACTTGATGTGCTTCTTAATGATTATTACATTTTTACAATATCACATTTTTCAAGACATTGACTGACATTGGCTTTGCTCAGCATCCTTCTTCTAGATATTATTACATGGACTCTAACACATTTACATTTTTACAACATAGTTCCTCTTTTTTTAGCTTAATTCAGCTGTTATTATATCGGCGAAAACAGCATGTCGGTGTTCATCCGCGTCCGCAGATCCTAGCTGTGAACGCGATAACTCAAAAACGAATTGCCGGATCAGTTTCAACATTTGCACACAGGTGCATACCATAAAGACGCCGAACTGTATCGATTTGGGGAC